>JAGXCT010037231.1:0-20257 GCA_022495035.1 Philopotamus ludificatus | reverse complement strand
TATGAAGAAATTTTATTCTACAAGTATTAGTCGGTTTATTGAAAAATTCTAGATTTTTAACTCTCAAAAAATAAAAGTAAAAGAAAATGTCAACCGCTTTGAGAGACAATTTGTATCTTAGGTCCGCGGTAGTACTTCCTATCAGTTTCTATGGAACATCTTCAATTAGTCATTGCGGGCAATGTGCAGATGTTAAAGGCGAAACACATCCAGTCACGTATACATGTTTTGCCAACACGCGTTGTCATCAACATGTGTTGTTGTACGTACCTATGGCATGAGAGCCAATCCGTTTTAGCATCGCTCCCGTATTGATCATCGCCTTTGTCTCGATCCAGCATCTTAATTTGGATCTGATTGTCCCACAGCGACAATGGACCTATATTTGAGTTTTTCCAATACTTCGCATGAGTCCCATTTCGCGGGTTATCTGAAAATACTTGCGATTCCTTAAAATAAATTGACAAATACAGCATCGTGGGTGGTTGGATCCCGCACATCCCAACCCTTTCGTTTTGTGCCAAAGGTATCCGAAAATAGGGCATTGATTAAAGTTGCGCAGTGTAACGTCGCTGTTATCAATGGCAGGCGCTTCGTTTAGACAGAATAACTCATTTCTATTGCACATTTTCGTGGCATGTCACAATTTTGTTCGATTATATTTTATGTTAAACGAAAATTATCAACAATAAAATAAATATGTAGATCACTGTCGTTTATTATTGTGTTAGCACCATGTGGGCGCATTATCCACGGACGAGGAACCAGTTTCGGTCGAAAATTTATTATGAATTATTTTAATGACAATTCAAAAACTATCCGGACCGGATTCCGGGTATGGCGGATAGGAAATGGATATATTATGTAGATCGTGGATTGTCATAGGCCTTTTCGCGTTTTCGATGGTGGTCGACGACGCCGGCCGGATCATGGTCCTGTTGGTGCATACAATGGCGTCGGGTTTAACGACACGTGTTATAAATAAACAACGCGCCTCTTTCGCGAGCAAACATACTCATCGACGTTAAATGGCTCGTGGTACGCAACACCACAACATTAACCATGTGCGCGGATGACGCAGAGCGCCCATTTGTCTCATGGGATGCGGCTTTTTAATTTAATCCGATCGAATGCGATGAATCGGAATAAAACCGTTTATATAGAGCGAGAAATGCATCCACAATTCAGAAAACCTATTTTATATTTTTTATTTGTTTTTACTAAGCGAACGATGAGCTCATTCGCAATAAACGAATACCAAAAATTGCTTAACACTTTCACGACCGGGTGCACCATTTGGTGTCCTACATATGGAGTCGAACGTTTGAGAGCAGGTACATACGCCATTTGGTGGTTTTCGATGTTGGTACAATACGGCAGGCTTGGGAAGCGTTGGAATATATGTGTAGAAACCGGTATAACATTTTTAGATACATCAAACTCTTTCCTTAATTTTCTTTTAATTTAATTCAATATTTTTATGGTATTTTTTTAATAATGTCAAGACATTGTACGCTTTTCACACGATTGGGAAACTCTGCTATTGACAAAATACTAAAATACTCGATTTATCGATATATATCGATCTTTAGCACATTCATCGCCGTTGGGGTCCCCGGTGACCGGCATTAACATCAATAATGCCATGGCGATCATTGTGTTAAAATAAACATAAATATTTAGGCAGAAAAATTTCAAGACAACTACAATATATTTTTGACTGAATATGTGGCTCAGTTGCTGACCCCTGGTATAGACTAAACAATTTTCAAAAATGTTTTGGATCGTTGCCTAATCGTCAGCGTTGCTCAATCATCTCCCTCTACCTTTCTCTCCCTTATGCAGAAAAGTATAACTTATTTCTTTATAAAAGGATGCTGGAAAATTAAAGAACTATTTTATTTGTAGCTTATCCGATCCGTCACGACGGCTTGAAAACAACCGCGTCGTCCGAAGGAGATCTATTTATAATGAAAAATAGACCCCAAGCATTTCAAGTCAAGATATTGATAAATATCTTGACTTTTTTAAAAAAAATGGATTATTCTGAGAATAAATAAAGTCATTCATGATGTACTTCATAATTTAATCGATATGTTGGATATTTTTCTACTAATCAATTGAGGACAGATGCCGTTTCAATCGCACTTGGCTCATCGTACCGAATGCGAGCGAGAAAAATCATCGCAGAATCACAGAATTTAGCACTCTTTCATCAAAACTTTTTGATGTTTCATTTAAAATACTACAATTATTATAGACGAATATTACAATCCCTTTTTTGTTATTATAATTAAACGAGAAAAGTTTAAATAGATACTATGTAAAATACAATAAAGGCACAGTGCTTAAAAGAAACTTATATCATTAAAGAACATTTTCTTTGTAACAATTTCATTGCAATACGCAATTCTTTTTCAAGATTTCACCATTTTTCGCCAGCAGTATCGTCGAGATGGAAATGCGAATACTGAATTAATTTATATAATCTTTTAAAAGACACAGTTAGCCTAAATATTATGGTGTAAATCGTTGATTTAATTAAAAGTGAAAGTACGTTTTGTCTTTTATTCATATGTAACTTAATTACACTTTGTACTTTAATTATGAAAAGTGTTTCATTTGTATCGCATGTGAATATTCATTATGTGACCCGAAATAAAGTGAAATGTATGATTTTACTTGAAAAATACGATATTTGTTTTATATTGGTACGGTACTGTACGTCATCCCTATTCCAGGTAAAGCGAAAGTGTTTTATAAAGCATCCTAAATCAAATGAACGAATTTCTCGACAATAATAACCCTTTGTTAAGACTTTACATATTGGGCTTAGAAATTATCCCTTTCATTTACTTTTGTCATTTTACCGTTACTGCTGATAACGAACTGGCATAACTCGGCGACGGTTTTTCGTCGTTATCGTTTTGCTCGACAGAAATGTAACGAATTTCGTACCGTCTGGCCCGTGTCCAGGATCCTGATCCTTTGCCATGTTGATCTCATCAGTTGTTGATCAACCGCTGAATGGTTCGAAAGTATTAAAATAAAATCAAAGTAAGTGTCAACAATATACATTATTTGGATGTATCATTTGAAATGTGGATTTTTTTTTTAAATAAAAAAATCTATTGAATGAGTGTTTATTCTTGCAATTTTCACCCAATGTTTACTCATTGTTTTCGCACATTCGCGTTTTAATTGCGCTTTTTGTTTCTAGCCAGACAAAACACTCTGCGGATAGATTATTTCCACATTGGCAAATTTTGCACCGGTCCTTTTTGGCAACACTCAACGAAATTATTGTTCCGCGTCGAGTGGTACATATATTTGAACAATAACCTTTTCATAGGTCCTGTTCCCACCGATTTCGCGTATTATGTATCACAGTATTAAGAGGGCGTGTTTCCGTAGCGTGCATGTAATTCGAGATTCCGTGACAGGACAATCGATCCTGGATTGTTTGAAAAGGATGTAACGGTACAAAGGCCTTATTTGAGGCGGGTGTACTATTTTTTTCTGATCCTCAATGATGAATTAGGGAACCGTATCAGGGTAGATGCATGATTTTCATCTGAAATATTTTTATAAAAAACAGTAATATCATTGCCTATACTAGGTTCGATAATAAAAGAAATTAGTGAGAATTACTGATGAAAAATGTATTCCTTATTTACTTAGAAGTTTGTAAAAAGCGTTGGCACAAGCGTATTATGTTTATTGATTATGGATGTATGTGGGGCGGGTGCAGCGTGGGGGAGGGGTTCTCGTCGCTAAACGCTGTATTGCGCTGCGACTCAGAGCAGTACCGCACCGTCCATACTGAGTCACTTTTTCTATTTTTAATCTTCCGCAGCATCCCCAAAAAAATTACCCAAAAGCCGCCACTGATATAATTATGTAATTAAATTAATACAGATTAATAATTTATTTAATAATTTGTACATTATTTATGTTTTTATTTACTTTTTTGTATAATGCAACCCTTTTGCGTGTAAATATATATCGATACCGATAAACGATCGTGGGTTAAATACGTTGATGGCAGGTGTTGTCCGATGAAAGGCGACAATGGCGATTTTACGGTGTCTCATACGTGATGAGTCTCAATAGACTGCATAGACGAAGCATTGAATGTGTTCCACATATGGCATACGTGAAAGGGTTGTAGGATATAATTCCAGAAAAAAATCCAAATATACGTGTGAATATTTCCAGAATTATTATTTTTATTTCATCTCCGTGTATGTTCATGCGTATCTGGCGATCGTCCTCAGGCACGGTAGACATGGTAGTAGCATACAGCTACCTATTGTTAACTAGAGACCCCGTTTCACGTGTGTCTTACACGATGATGATGATGATGCAGTCCGCTTATAAAACAAATCCTAGAGCTATTTTTCGACTTATCAATTTTGTATCCATTGTCGGGGCTACCTTTCCACCTACAGTAATCATATATCTATTCGAAATGCTCGATAATCACGTTATTTTCATGGGCAATATAATATCTGGACGGTCTTATGTATTTTTTGGTACTGAATACCTCTTCGGACAGGGGTACGCAACTATTTTTTTCATCCGTATTCAATTACGCTCACTGCAGCGTTCTCAGATTAATTATATGATCACAATTGACCTCTGAGTCTTGCAACAATGGTGATGAATGCCATCAAATAACCACAACGGATGCATATTTGTTTTTATTAATATTAGATCATCGTGCATCATCAGATCATTTCCATACTTGGTTAACCTCATTTACTTTGCAAAATGTACATAAATTAGCTGGCTTCTTGAATACGATACAATTTTTCGCGATGGAAGTGTGTTGTCATATAGTTTGTTAATATATATATATATTTATTTTTTTAAATATATGACAAGGTTTGGTAGGGCTGAACTGGAAGCTGGATGAGGACGCTACCGGTCCAGCACCCGTATAGATCATGGAGTGCTTCGATGCCTCATATGATTAATGTAACAACAAAGATGGACCCTAATTACGAGCTCGGAGCTGTACAGGTCGGGAGCTTTACCAGAAATGTTTAATTGCGTAGATTGTCTTCCTCAGTGGCCGGTTTGTTCTTGGCTCTGTAATCAGGCTCGTAAACCAGCTCGCCTAGTTATCTTCTATTTAAAATAATAACCTAGCCATATTGTTCTATTAACGATTATCGAAAATTTAGAACGAATTCATTCTATCTAGGCGTTAAAATTGAAATAATCAAATCATTATGATAACATTTTACAAGTTTTCAATTAATTCTTGTTTTAGAAATCATACTATCGGTAATTCGCATGCAGTGAATTGGTTCTGCGATGTAACGCGTAAATCGAAGCTGAGAACGCATAAAAAAAATTAAGTTAAGTTTCAGAAAATATTCTGCGTCAGTCCAAACTTGAAATTTATATGAAATTGAGACGACTTCTTTTGAAGATTTGCGTAAAACGAGTATATCAGTAAAATATAGAATTATTTAAAATACCCTAAATGTTCAAGGTCATATGACATATTTTGTAAATATGTAATACATACCCTAGCGAAATACAGTCAGTCCTCCAATAACGCTTACTTTAAATCGATGGTTTCTACAAAATGCTAATATTTTCGAGGTCATTACATATTTCGTAAATATATAATACATTTCCGAGCTAAATAAAGATCAATGCTCTTTGGTTGACAGGGGATTTTGTATAAAACAGAGATTAAGAGGAAGCGTTATAAGAGGGCTGACTCATAAAGGTCGCCCTCTGGTTGAGAAGAAAATATATCACGCGCGCGTGAACAAACTCAAAATAGAACATGGTAATTTAAATTATGTGAATGAAAAAATATTCGATGTATTAATTTCGTCCAATTTACAAAATACAATTAAAAAACCTAATTCCAAATCCTGTATGTTCCTATTCTTCTATAGAGCGGGTTTTATATAAGGTGAACCATATCTGGGCCCTATAAGAGGGTTGACCGTACACGACATCAGCAGCCGGCTCTTCTGAGATTATCCTATAATATTTATTGTTTATTTTTTTTAAAATCTTTTTAAATCTTTTAATACTCCTATATTTTTATTTATTTAACTTAAAGTTGAATACACTTTTATAACTTTTTTTTAAACTAATTTCATTTGGTTTTCAAGCTTTGTCGTTATCACTGTTAACCCATCCGTTACGGTGGCTCGAAAACAACGACGTCTTCCGAATGGGGTATCTCAGATACCCCAAGCATTTCTTTTTCAATATCTTAACATTTTTTGTTAATTTTTTAAAATTATTCAAAGGTATGCTTCATAATTTGGTCGATATTTTATAACTAATCAATTTGACGCGTAAATGACAACGCTCTCGGCGATGTCTCGCCGCAGACTGAGCTCTCGCAGCACTTGTCACTCGTAAGTTTCACTCGCACTTGGCACATCGTCCAAGATACGAGCGAAATAAAACATCGCACGCGTGGCAACAGCAGCGAATATTATTGTTTTAATTTTTTTCACAATTGTAGACAATAAACGCCAATGATTATTTATAATATGTATTCTTTAGACTTATTTAGACAAATACAAAAAGTTTGTGACATATAGAATTTATATTTAAAGGAGGTACCTGGGGTACCGAATATACCCCCATCACCATGGCTAGGTTAATACCATTTTTCAAGTTTAATTTATTAGATTAATTATGGATGCCAATTAATTTTACTTTATCCACCCTGCATAAAAATAACTTCAAAATCGTCTCTCAGTTTGTTCTCAAAATTCTGTTTTAAGTTGAGTTTCAAATTAAGTTTGGATGCCAAATATTTTGTGGATGACCAGTGGATTATTCGAAACTATGAGAAGTATGTGGAAGTTTTTTCTTCTTCAAATAACTAGCCGTTTTTGAAAGGAAAAATCGTTAAACCAATATATAAAAGCTCGTCCAAGCTTTTTTCATTGGCCATCCAATGAATTGGAAGAGTTTACATATTTATTACTTTTATTGCTATTCGAACGCTTCGATTAGCATTTTTTCTCAATTAAGCCCAGTGTCGTCGGCATTAAAAACTTTATGCGAGAAATAAGGCATTTCACTAATATTTATTCCAAAATTGAATAAAAATACTTGGCGCAAATCAAGGGATGGTTTATATGTGCATGATTGATCGCATTGCAGTGCAGTCTGATCGGTCTGCACTCTCGAGCCGTCAATATTATGTAACGTGTTGTTAAGTGATATTTGGTCCACGCCCTTTCCGCAGCTACGACTGGTCCTCATCATGGCTCGGACAAACACCTGTCGTAATTAGATTTTTAGCCAGACGCAGCAATGACCACTGCCTCGGGTGGTCCACGAGGATTCCTGTTCCTCCAGCGGAGAGCTGCCCCCTCCCTGCCCACCTCGTGAAGTGTGCAATTAAAATTTGCAACCCGTAATTTTCTTCGGCGTCTTCTAGAATGAAACCATCAATTCCATTGTGGTCGTGATTTATATACTCGCGGGCCGGGATCTGCTCCTTGCATTTATCAACTCCCCATGGTGTCCCAGTCGCGGCGAAAACAAGTGATTTCGGAAAATCAATCAATGTCTTCTCCGCGATCGCCTTGATTATTTCACGTAAAAGCATTCGCGGCACCGAGGATTCTCGGAAATGACAATATTTTCCATTTACTGAAAAGTTATTCATAGCATTCTTGCGATAAATCAATCATATATGTTTTATCAAGTGGTATTTTTGTGATGCTTTGTCTTCATGAATCAGCTAAACAAACCGTCTGTTCCTATAAAAAAATAACTCAAAAGAAAATTAATGCAAATGTGTAATTGATGAACTCATCGTGTTTACAATCACTTTTTTTTTGTTTCGCCAATATGATTCAAAACTAATTCGATTTTAGCACGTGTGCACATACGAAGGACGATGAACACATTTCTAGACTTTACGACGGCCTGCATTGTCATGTCTATTTGCGTTAATTGATTATTTATTCAGTTTACATTTGAAAAGCGGTGGTTTACGCGCCAGGTAACCTTTCTAGGTTATTGTTCTGTCCTGTCTATATATCTTTTCAACTCTTCCCTTTTGTCAACTGTCACGTCCCTTGTAATATGTGTTTTACCAGGAAAAAAACTTTGAAGCCGATTTTATTGCTTCTATAAATTTTATCAGCATACTTTCTACCTCTTTTTATCGTTATCTTACGCTATGCTCTATCTTTCGACGACTGCGTATAATTCATATTTTTATTTAGAGATGCGTTATTGTTTTTCTGTTCTACTGTATAAATCACGAGATCGGCCTTTGATGTTTGCCGACGAGGGCAATTTAGAAATTAACATTAAAGGATCAACATATTGAGAATCAATTGTTTGCGTATAACTCTTACAAATTTTTACTTTCTGTGCTGGTCCTTGGTGCAAGTACCGTTGTATCTCTATTTGTTCCAGTTTTCTCTTTCAAACTTCCGTAAACGGAAGATTTATTGGTTTGTAAATATTACCATTCAGCGCATGGTCGTAAAATCAGTAAAAATCCTTACCTGCTGACATATTTTTGTAATCGTTCAGATAAATCGTCTGTCAACATTTCTGCTAAATATGTTTCGTTTTTTTTTAATACAATTATTTTTGGATAATGTGAAGCCCGTTGGACCTATGCGATGCGAGTTGCCTTATTTTTACCTAATGTCATCACCCGGCTTCATAGAGCGCGTTCTACGGAAATATTTCTGATTGGATGTCTATAGTCTAAAGTCGGGTGACCATGCCTTCGTGGAAAAAAAATCATTGCCGATACTTTGCGGCTGCGATCGTTCTCAATTCAAACATCTTTATCGTGCTGTTACCGAAAATATTGAAACGTCGTTAAAATAAATTTATTTTTCCATATCATTCGCTCGGACATTTATTGTTTTGCGATATAATACATCTTTATTTTATGCGATAAGATCACGTCATCCAGGCTCGGAATTGAAAGTTGTTCATAAAAATGTCAACGGGATATTTTGGAATTAGATCATCGAAGAGTTTGTGCAGCAATTCTTAGTTTTACACAAAAATAAATTATTTTTTTGATTGGTCGTATCTTTTAACAAATTATTATACACCTTGGTCTCGTATAACACGGTCGTATGGTTCTACAAAAACGTCGTGTAATACAAAATATAATAGATCATTCATTCATCATCGATATCACTAATAATTCTATATGTTAGACTCTTTTTCGAGATCGGTTGTGAGTGGATAATGAGTGTTGAATTCTGACCTAAATTTTTTTTGGATTATTCTGTCAGCCGACATAATTTATCCTTGAATTTTAATATTATGTAGTGAGAATCGCTTCTTAAAATTTTCAAACCGTTCTCTACTAGCAGGAAAATTGTGATTGTTGATCTTCAGATGACGATTGTTCATTTCTTTTTATATTATCATAATTTTTTAATGCTCTCTTTTGAATAATGTTTCTGTCTATAGGTATGTATCATATGAGCCTTTTCCATCTTTTCTATGTACCATTTTTTTAAATCTTGTTGTACAAGACACTAATCATCAACCGTGTTATATTAAAACCGTGTTGTATAAACCTGTGTTATACTGGGGCAAGGTGTATCGTGCATTGGTTCGTTTCGAATTGTGTTCCAATTTGGATTACAAAATCATGTCGACACTCTGAAATCTCTTCGCGGTATACCTGCGCTTTTAGCTTCAGGGGCAAAACCCTTTTTTCATGAAAATAATTTATAATAGGTGACCGCCTCGTAAGCGTGCCGGGGCGTAGTCGCTCTGGTCTTCATCACGTTCTCCGGGGCCATATGTCATAATTTATCATCATCATCATCATCGCGATCCGTGAATAGTTTTGAGTTATCACTCTATCCGAGTGTCGTTGTTTCAACAAATGTACACATGTCATTGTCACGCTCTGCGTTTCGACCCCTGCGGCCAATCGCTCTCCGACTAAGTGGGTCCTCTTCTTAATTTCATAAAAATCTGCCGCGTCTCCAGATAATCCCGCCTCGATTTCGATGAAATTGATACGCTTTGGACCTGTAGATCGTAAATGGATCGTCTCGATTCCGACCCAGCCTCCTAGATCCCTCCACTGTGTCTAATGGGACCTACGTTTTTTTTCTAAAACACATACACGACCTTGCTCAGGTGCAGCGCGTGTCCTTTCTAGTGGTGCTCGCGTTTAAAATATGCATACATTATATAGAAACTGGTGGGTCGATAGCCCATGGTTACTAATTTTCTCCAGTCCAGATCAGATTTATAAATGTGCCCAAAAATAATGTCTTGTTCGACCTAAAACAGGTATCGACTCACCCCGCGTTCAAGTCTAAGCTATGATCCGGTGATATTTTCGCTTTGTAAAAATAAGGAATAAACTACTTTCTACGTATAAGCAACCACACCTATCCAATATAGTGCGAGATAAATGGTTGTTGCCGTAAAAAATAAAATAAAAACGCGAAGGTTTCCTCGCGGCTCACCGGAAAGTATGATCACGTGCGTGCGTTGATCACGATCGACGCTTTGAGCGGCTCAACCCCTCGAACGGGTCCAATACTTCCGTTCTCCACGTCCTCACGTACCAAAGGGTTGATCGGCATTTATAATTATTCTAATTTATATTCGTACGTTGATAACCTACAGACGGCAACGACAATACATTATATTGTTTACACATGTTTCTTGAATAATTGCGATATATATTTTCCGAAATTGAGTGTGAATCAGACGTCTATTAAGATAAAACTCAATTCATTGCCCAAAAATGCGATGATGTTATTAACAAAAGCAATAAAACGCAATCGATGCTTGTGTAAATATTAACATTTCGCTAATAAGTTACATTTGCGATATTGATACGGTATCAGTGTTTGTTCATGTATCATGAGATGATTAATTAACATATTAACAAATGTATCGTGTTAACACTCTGACGCCGGAAGCGGTTGTTTATTTTTTTTTAAATTGTTAATAAAAAGTGCGGTTATTAATTAATTAGAAATGTGGTTGTACGGTATTATTCCGTGTACACATTTATACAACTGAATATGTTATTTATTTATTTTAACATAAGTAAACAGTAATATATTGACATTTTCTTTAAAAAAATATTATTAAAGATTAGGTATAATAATACATTAACATGGGATTTTCTTAATATTCGTCTCATCTGTTTCGAATGGTAAGTGCTTCCTTAAATATTTTATTAAATAAAAGGCATCGGGAAACCACTACACTATATACTCCCATGAAAACCATGTGCATGGTCCTCCATAAAGGGAATCATGAACATGGTCACGTTCCTCAGTAATGACGGAAAGTGGATTAATATTTAATATACATGAAACAAATTGAAATAATAACAATAATAATATTTAATTGCTTCACGAAATTAACTAAAATATATTATTATTAATTAAGTACATTTATATGGAATTAGTATCCCAAAAATAGAGATTTACAAAGCATGATTTGCCTTGAAACACGGAAAAGCTGAAAATCTATTATTAATATAATCCTATAATATTTCCAGTAATTCATAACATCTGCTCAATTCTTATTGTTCTATGCTATGTGTAAGCAAAACATAATGAGTTTGGGATTGCGGTCAAACATTCGAATAGCCGATATTTCTCTTGTAAAATAGTAAGGCTTACACACGCTATTTATACACCAAATCCATCGATATAAACGCTAAATAGATTTCAGCCATTAAATATTTTATGTCATTTCTCGTTAAAATAACACATGGCAAATATAATATCCTTTGTATTTTTGTCCTGGAAGTGTTTTTCTTAGCATTTTTTTACAGATGGATTAAACATTTCTTCAGTAGATAATATACGTATTCGGTTGTCATAGCTATTTTAAGGGCGTTGGAGCTTTCATGTCAGCAGATAGCCCTCCATTTTGTTTTTTTATTTTAATTTAGGAAGGGGACACAGATGTACCATGATGATGATAGTTTCGTATGGCTTTTGTTTTACCATTCTTCACGTGCAGATGTATCATAACAGCATATGACATTTCTCGATAGAATGCACAGTTATGCATAACACAATATCATTCATTTTATTTTGCTAAGGTAAAAACCAAGTAAATTGAACATAAATTTACTTTTTTTATTGGTTTTTGTTCTTAGTAGATTAATGATCGCATTGTAATATGGGGTGTTATTTTTTTTTAATTTCGCACTCCCATGTACGCCCGAAACCGAAGCGGTTAAGTCGCCGAGTCCACTCTTTGGGCATTAAATAATTAATTATTTAATTAATGCCGAGAGGTAGAGAACGTAACTTCGAGCGCGGGTCGTACCGGCGACCGAACCTCCCGGCCGTCAGTTCTGCCCCGGCCGGCGGCTGCTTCGCGCGTCCTCGTCCGGAAGTTCTTTCGCCGGCTCCTCCGGCCCGACCCGGCAAACCGAACCACTTCCGCCCTGACCATTAAACCCGCGGCCAAAGGTGCTCCGCACCCATTTGAATTGTAAAGTGGAAAACTTTTTTTTTCATCGAAAAAAGTCCAATTAATTATGTACATTTAAACGTGATTTATTCCGGGTGCGTGTGCGTAGTCGAGAGAGATATGGACCTGGTGCATTCTAGCGCACTTCGGTGACCCGGAGTGCATCCGTCTTGGACATTTGACAGCTGGCCCCTCGGAGGGCTTGTCTGATGCTGCTTGGCTAGTGCAATTCTGCTAGATGGAAGGCTTGGTCATCGGGAGCAATCATGGGATTGATAACAAAGACCCTAGGGGTTGTGTTCAGTCTGTAAGTACACGCATGAAAATGCGACGACATTTTTTTACCCCTTCACCGTTATCGCCTACCTACATTTAACCGTTCAACACATTTTTACTTCCATCATGAATATTGAATCGATCAGAATTCGATATTTCGACTGCCGCTCTTGCGACCGCGATAACCCATCGACTGTTTTTTGTTGTTGTCTCTCTTTTTTTTAACATGGATAAGTATCCATTATTTTTTTGTTGCTGTATATTTATTATTAGCCCATTCGACAATAAAAATAGTATCGATACGTTCGAACGTCCGACGATAAATAATCACCACCCCCTATCGAGATCTCTGAACTAGAACATCAATGTACGAACGAGATTTTGGCACGAATTATTCGATTATCTCTGTTGATGCATTACAATTCGGTAGCTGTTGTTTTACGTGTTTATGGCATTGGCACTGACTAATAAGTGCCGATGACAAATATTTGGGCCTAATATTTGTTTTCAAACATTACGCATTGTCGCCAATGAACGGTTCTCCCGCCGTTCTCTTTGTGATCGAAGCGTTTTTCGCCGAAATTATCGGTCCGACCTTTGATACAGATTTGTCCTTTGGCATGGTGGTGGGTTAACCTGGTTCTAATTGAAAATTCACCGAAAATAAAATCAAGGTACGCGTTATCATTTTTTGTTTAATTTTCGCCGCGTATTATAAAATCGTTTAGGCCTGGAGCGATAGCGATTACCGCTGAAAAATGGGGGTTTTTAAAGGATTTAACGATTTTTTAATAACGCGGTGGTTGAGTTTGCAATTTTTTCTTGTTGTTGTTTAAATCATTATCATTTTCTAGGCATGCAAAATTAGGGTAACACCCACGACACGCCCTGTCACCCCGGTTATTCTCATCGTTTTTAATTAGGGTTTTGCGTATCATTTCAAAGGTCAAATCCGAAATTTACAAATTCAATTCGACACGCGAGCATTATTCATCATAATTATATTGTTCCCACGAAATTTATGTTAAAAATTGAAAAAATCTAAATGTTTGCAGGAAGCATTACATTTTGCTTCCGTTAGTTTTATGTTAGAATAATACCGATTATGTCTGTGGAGTTTTATAGTTTTCAGTGTATATTTTGGGATATGTTTTATGTCCATAAATCTTGAGCAAATTCCGTCACCCAGGGCGACCGCCCAATTTAGAGTCGGGTGCGTAAAAACTTTTGTTTGCACTTGAATATTTTCAAAGCTGCTCTTACGACATCCATCGTAAAGTTTTACAGCTCAAACATTTACTGTTGTAACATCAGCACTTGTGTGCATTATTTTTTTTTTAATTGCCCGTTTCACGCCAGAAATATTATAAAGTTATTTCTAATGTTTATCTAAATTATATTATATTTTTCTTGTTATCGCCGTTTGTTCAAGTAAAGCGTTTTACTGCCGACTACTGCATCACAGCGCGTTGGCTTTTCGTTTAAAAAAAGCTACATCTATTATGCCCGGGCTTATTTAATATTTATTGCGAATTGATACAATTGCGTAATACGACTGCAAAAATAACCGCATATTTGCCCTTGTGTCATATTTCGCTCGGTTATAATGTGCCAAAAATTTCGTCTGCGACATGGTCATCGCAATAACGGCGAAGGGACATTAATATTTATGACGGACCGAAACTATATATTAGGTACTCTGTCTTAATTTATGACAAATGGATTAAATCATCGCGTTGATTCGTAATGTGCTATTTTTGAATAGTGAGAGTATCGATCGTTATTGAAAAAAATTAGCAAGGCAAAACACGATTTGCGTACACATTTAATTGCAAATTATACGGAATGGATCGGCTTAGATAAAAAATATATTTATACCATAACAATAGATTTCAGTGAAGAGAAATTTCAAATTGAGAATATTTTATTTCTTTATTATTATTTTCGGGATTTATCTTTAAAATAATTATAATGGACACGCTAATCAATAAATTGCAACTAAAATAGAGTATTGTAATGTATAGTATTTGCCCATAATATAGTTTTTTTATTGTAAAAGGTGAGACCATCGTCTAAAAGTGACTAGAAAACTAGCGAAAAACAGAAAAGACACTAAAGATGCCCAGGGAAAATTGTGTATTTGCATTTTTATCAATCTTTTCATTTAATAAACCATTTACCTATGGTAAACATGCCCGAAATCTAAATACCTGGATGACAAGGAAAACAATGAATAAGTTGTTTATAAATCGTAGGCTGAAGGATAGATTCATTATAACGTATTGCGGTCCGCTCACGCGAAATGCGTTTTGCGCTGACGCGGAAACGCGTGTTTCTATGTATGAACTAAAGATTAAAACATACTGTTTATAACTACAATATTTCATTTATTTTGGTGTAAGAATTACATCATTTTTATAAAGGAAGTTTTTTGTGAAAACCGACACGCACTCCAGCGGAAGCTGTTTGGCGAATACTATAGATCGTAATCTATTAAAATCACAAGGTTTCAATATTTCAAAAGGACGGAATACAGTAAATTCTCGTCGTAAGTCAAAAATCATACAAATAAAATTTAGTTGGTTGTATAGTTTTTTGTTCCATTCTTTATAAAGGTATCAGGAGATATCAGGCAAATGCTTTCTGCGTAAGGTGGTGTACCTTCAAAGATCTATCGATGTCCATATTTTAAAATCACTAATTTTGGACTGACATGCCTTAGCGTAAATTTTTTTGGTCGATTTAATTATTTTTCTTCAACTCGTTTTTCCTCAACTCTTCGACATAATTTTCCAAAAGTTGACTACGTCTTCATTGTCAATTTCCAGATTCGGTTGTTTTGCAAGTTATACAAGAAAAATGGCTGCTTCCTTATCTCTATTAAAATTCATATTGTTTTTTATGACCTTTTAGGTCGAATCTACGTTAATTTTATTTCACGACTATAAAAAAGATTTTCATTTGTAAAATGAATAAGAAACATCCATAGGTTTTGATCTAATATCCTATTTAATAAAAGACATTTTTTTAATAAATAAATAGAAAAAAACGTGGTTCCAATTTTTTTGCTATTTTTTTTGATAAATGCTATTACCTAGCCGTGCCGATTCGATTTCTCGAATAATTCTTTTTATATAAATCCTACATATCACAAACTTTTTGTATATGTCTAAAAAATTCTAAAGAATAAATATTATAAATAATTATTGTCCGTAATTGCAAAATAAATAAAAACAATATTATTCACGGGCGCGATGTTTATTCTCGCTCGCATCCGGTACGATTTGCCAAGTGCGAGTGAAACGTATACTAGTGACACGGGTTGTGGGACATCGCTATGTGTGTGCGTCATTTACGCGTCAAATTGATTAATTGAAAAATCCAAAATATATGATGAAGAATTCATCAATATATTGACTTGAAATGCGTGGCGTCTATTTTCCATAGTAAATAGACCCCACTCGGACGACGTGTTTGTTCTTTCTCTGCTCCTGCAATTGCTTTGTGAAAGTAATTATTAAATAATGAACTTGAATACCACCCCCTTGATCAATCGACTGTAGAATGGTTGTGGTATTCGAAGCCAATAAACCACTTGCTGCTTTTGTATTGACTAGCCTATCGATTGCATTATTTGTACCATATTTTGACGCATTTCAGGAAATATCTGACTGAAAAAATATGTTTTTAGTTTTTTTTTTCTCTTCGTCGTAAGTACTAACGTGTTCTAGATCTTTACAATTAAAATAATCAACAGAAAAGTTGTCGATCTTATATGAAATTTTAAATTACATGTTCAAATTTGTTCAAGTAATTTAGTACAATATATATCTTAACCGCAAAGTTGAGTTACAAAAAATGTTGATTGAATAATTTGATTTGTGTTACATTCGACGTCGCAATAGTGCAGATAATATGAGAAATAAATCATTTTTCAGGATCTGTTCGATTGTTTATCCTCGGCCGGGTTCCGTTTGTTTTGGCTTCTTCCCCCGATTGCAATGTAATGCGGCATGAAATTGGCTATCTCACCTTTCCATTGACGGGCCGGGTGTCAAGTCCTTGCTTTTAAATTAATTCGACCATTCTGCGACGGAATGCCTTTTTGATAAACATTTTCAACGGCATTCTCCTTCGCCATCATAAATCATACGTGCACACGAAATGTTACGTGTGCGGTTGAATCACTCAAGCGTTGCAGCGTCTACTCCAGCGGCGACCCAACCAGCATCAATTACATTGTTCGCCCGCAAACGTTTACTTCTTGCATGAGGTCAGCCGGGGTGACCTAATCTCGATCCGAGCGCACCATTTCTAAAACTGGCGAATTAACGCCAATTTGAACACCGCGAAGAATGACAACTTGCCGTTTTTTTATCAACAGTGCAATAAACGCTACGCCCACCGCTGGGTCCGATGCTATTTTAACATTAAGCGACAGCTGTCGCTTGCATGTAGAAACGATCTGTTTTGCATTTTGCATTGAGATATTTGCTCAATCTATAAATGGCATTGTAAGACTACCTGCATCTGAATTGAAAAAGAGTAAAACGTCTTAGCATAATCGCTGACGCGATGTAATCATATGTAGAGTGAGCTGCTGGTAGATGGATGACGGTGTCATGCTACTCGTCTATCATCGGGATAAACGGGCGATGCGATGATATCTAACACCTCGCCCAGCGGACGTCCGTAGATCGAGTCGTCTATCGCGTCTACCGGAAACGCAGTCTCGAGCCTTGAAGGCGCGATGGAGTCCTCTTTGTGAGCCGTAGATACGACACGTCAATCCTTTCATACGCATTTTCTACGGCGATTTGATTCTATGTAGCGCCCGCACAATGGAAAGTCGCTGAATCACCGCTCATCGCCGTAAATAACGCCTGTCAAAACAGCATTGAGGTATGATGATGATGAGACAATGTCGACATTGTGCTCTACTTGCGTGCTTTTAGTACTAAAAGCCTCGGTTTTGTCCCATTCAAAGTTATGACTCTGTAAATGGTTACGAATGCGAGCACAAATAAACTTTATATGTATGTGATACTTATTTACACGGTTCCTGATTTGAAAATAACAGTGTTTCCACAAATCGCACAACGTATGCAAAGCTCCAAAATATCTTAAAACTCAAGGACAGCTTTGGCACAACAGATAAACATCGATTTTTGTATTGATAATGGCGGATAATGATCTTTATTTGTATTGCTGTTCGATTAAACAATTTTAATGTAGATCTGTCTTCTCATAGTGGCATGTTTTCTTTGATTCAGCCCTTCCGGATGTAAGCTTAAGAAATGACATATGTAGTATATCTGATACTAGTAGCACAGTATCTATAGCTAGATAATCCTTGTGGTTTTAAGTACATTCTGAGATAACCCTTCGTTCAGATGAAAACAATGCCAACACGTGATAGTAGCTACTAACTTCTATCTCTAAGCTACCACTCGTTTGGTCAGGAACATATTACTCGCTAGTCAGTATGATCTTGAGCTACTCAACTAATTACTGTTGTTCTTGACTCGAATGTTAATATAATCTGGCCGGTGCCTATGCTTAAGCCTAAGTTACTCCGCGCGATGTGAAGCATGAACGCTGCCGGCGTCATGTATTAGATAGATGCGGGCCGGTAGCGGAGTGCGGGGGGGGGGCTTTGCCGCTAAGCGCCGTCTCGCGCTGCGACTCAGTGCAGCACACTGACTCGCAGCTTCTTTGAGCTACATGTCGCTTTTCATTTATTTTATTATCATTAATGTTATTTGGTATTTTTACCTCACCTTATTTTCTATATTTTAAATAAAATATGAGCGAAATCTACTTTTTTAATTTTCCGCAACACCCCCAAATATTTCACTCAGTTCTTTCGGCGTTTATATTTTCATTTTTTTTAATTCCATTATTTCCTGCGTATGCGGCAGTCCCTTCTATATTGTGCCCCCCCCTTCTAGATTTCTGTTTTCTACAAAACGCTATATTTGCAAGTAAAATTACATATTTTGTAAATACATTAACACTTTATGAGCCGCAAGGTTTAACGTCAAACCTAGTCTGGGGGCCGCATGGTTTCATGTAATGATAATCTAAGCTAACATGCACGCGTATCCTTCTGTGGTCAAATAGTAGAATTACATTGTGCATCGTTTTCAAAAAAAAATAATGCCAAGTGGGGGTATGGCTCTCAAGCCAAAAGGCGTGAACGGCTCATAACGCTTGGCTACAAAATCACGCCTTTTGGCGTGAACGGCTCATAAAGTGTTAACATAAAGGTCAATGCTCTTTGTTTGACAACAAAATATAACACACTGATTGTGCATAAAATATGATTGTGCAATGCATTTTTATGATAGGAATGCCCTTTCTATTTTCATCTTGTAGGTATCACAAACATATAATAATTGTTTTATTATTCGCTAATGTACGCAAATAATATTCGGATGGGTGACCTTTCGTTAGATTGTCAGTTACGCTTTTCAGCAGAGGGCTAACGAACGCAAAAAATCGGATTGTCAAATAAATAAATTAATAAATCAGTAGAAAAATCATTGATATGCAGAAAAGGAAATACTAAAAAGTTCACAAACACTGTTCTGAGAATATATAAAGCACTGTAAATTATGACATCCATTTTCCGTTAAAATAAACAATACGTTAGTTTGATTCAATTATAAAACGTCTCACTCTCTCGTTCTGATTTAATTCAGTGATTAATCTGCAACAATGTGCCAGTTTTCATGATAATAATTCATATAATTAGAAGGGGGGTGTCCCAGATGATGGCTATCTCTTATTTAAAATACACACAAATTTATGCGAAAATTTCTTTTTCACATTGGCCAATTATTTGTATACGATCACATGACTCTCGAGTCACATGCCACGATTAATGAAATTAAAAAAAGAATGCGCAAAACATTTATTTGTCCATTTTCAAACGTGCTATGTTTGCCAGAGAAATTAATGAGCGGAATCGATGATGAATACGAGTGTTTTTAGTATCGATCGCATCAATCTGAGGCGCGGTGCTAATTGTGCTTCAAAGCCAAAAAAATGTCACCTATTGTTATTTGGCAATTATGATGGGCGTATTGAAATTAACAAATTATGACACCTAAACACATAGTTAACACGTGATGCGCAATTCAAAAATTATAATAAATCGTCGCTTTTTATCTTATCTCAATAATATGTAATGATTTGTTACCGCACAGCCCTGAGCGCCCTATATTTTCGATGATAACGTTTGATGGTGGTGTATAATAAGTCCTCGAATTACGCGATTTATTGCTTCCGAAGGTATACGCCTATGTCGAAAAATCGAGGATAGCACAAAACACATCGTTGCTCATTTCCGCCGATTTCCTCTTCCACTAGGTTTAAATTTAGTTCTTTGGGCATTTCAACAAGATCTTGAATCAACTTCTTCAGTCAGTGTACTACAGTGAAACCCCCAATTACACTACTCCGAATTATGCGCTGAGTTGAAATATTCGCCGCAAATCCCCCAATTGCGCGGTCGCATTCACAT
>JAGXCT010037230.1:79893-151015 GCA_022495035.1 Philopotamus ludificatus | reverse complement strand
CAGAAAATTTTAGAATTCTATTTTATGCATTGCTATTTTTGTGTATGTACACTTATAAATAAGATTCGACGTAAGATTAGAACTCAATATTATTTTAAAATATCACGTTATTAATTTTAATAAAAACATCAGAGTGACTCAATCACGGAATAAAATATGATTCTCAGTACCTAACATGAATCAAGTGCAGAATCTAGAAAAACCAGATGGAATAGATTTTTCTCGCAAAAAAATGAGATTTTTTCCGCTTGCAATCAAGTTTTTAACGATATTGATGATGATCATTAAGAAATACTCAATCACGATCGATCAAACCTATTAACGGTCATCAGCCAATATTAGCAGCGAATAAAATTCGCGAGAATTTCTCGCGAATTGAGTCCATCAAAAGTTTTCCATCGCAACGCATCCATTACCCATAAACCATTAGATAACCAACCAAATTTAAACTAATGGCAATCATTAAAAAATATTTAAATATATCTCATTACACATCGGCTTTAATATATCGACGATTCCTCTGGACCGGGTACAAAAATTTTGCAGACAGGTGAGTCAAGAGCAATTAATGTCGACAGGTGCTTTGCAACCAGTCGCGAGACCATCTGCCGGCGGGAGTATTCGCACTGCTTTATTTTTCTAAAAATTATAAGAATTATCATCACTCTATAATAAATGTCATAATGTCATAAAAACGTAAGAAATATTGGGTTGATCTAAAAAATAAAAACGATGCCGACGCACGTTTAAATAAAGTTGGCAACACTGTCTTCTTAATTACCAATAGAAAGCTATCATTGCATTGATTTTTTAATGGATTTATCTGATATTATGCCATTGATGATGGCGACATTATCGTGTCGTTGATATTTGCGATCGGCGTGAGAACCGGAAAAAATCGTTTGGCAACTTTGTATCAACTACCGGTCTATTTATAGCGTCAGAGTTGATCGACCTAGAAATGTAAAGGTCGTCGAAATTGTCAACAAATATGTTATGTCAGTTGTCATCGTTAATCACACCAAGTTAATTAATACGTACGTTTACGAAATCGACACTCCATTCGGTTGATAACGCGATACGGTTGATTAAAAATAAGTTTGAGATTTATTTTTAACTTTTTGCACTGGATAAAAATACTCGCAAAAAAATTGGCACCTTTCACTTTGATCTGTACTTTTTTTTCTCCCCCTCTCGATCGTTCGTGCGCACGCAATATAGGTTGAAATGAAAGTAACGTCCGTTGATTATTTTCTATTATTGATAACACGGCAAGAATATGTTAACTATATGCATTTTTGTAAATTTTGCACCGTGAAATAATCGATACACGCAGATGAGATCATAACATATCATTAAATAAAAGTATACAGTGGTCTTTGAACTTGATTCGTTTAAAAAAGTTGTTTGAACTCAGAGACAGCGGCGCGCCTGTGTGCCCCGCACAATGTCCTGCGCTTGTATGAGACTCACAGAACTGTTATTTTTTTAGAACCAACATCCCTAGTATCGCCTTCTACAGACAAGGAGCTGGATAGAAGAAGAACTCTCGTGGTTGCGTAACATCTCCAACTCAATCAATTCGCCACCAGAACGAAAAGATATAGATGTCTACGTCCGAACACAAATATGGCATTTTAAGAAGCAGAACAGTTAGCTTTTTCGAGAGAAAAATGATGATTATATATAATAGTTCGTTTAGTGAGTTTCAGAATTATTCCAGCCTGCAAAGGACGGGAAACAACATGATCCAAAAATGAATAACATGAAGAAGTAGAAGATGATATCAACATGGTGTAATTTACATTAATATATAAATTATGGCGGATTTGTTTCACGCACCCCTCACTATTAGCTACACAAACATCTACTGTTGTTGTTTTTTTGTTTCTTGTCCCTATGTTTAAGTCTAGATACTAATCCTATCTAAAATAATATTAAGAAGACCCAAAAGAAATCGCGTATTATATAACCTACTGCTCAAATGGAGTTTGTTTCCAGGCACAGTATAGAAACCAAATCTGTAACGTATTATTGCTTAGAACTATTGTTTAGCATTATGTATGAGTAATAAAATTTAGATAGAATATTAAAGATAAAATGTCAAAACCAAAAATGGACCAAAGACACATGGCATGAGCTTAAATGCCATCAAAGGCTCTTAAAAAAATCTTAAAGATGCACCTGAATCTGGATGACCTTTTAAATTTTACGAGGACAGATTGAGATCGAAGAATTATCGCAGAGACTCAAATCTCCAAGGACTTCTATACAGTCACTTTTTTAACGTATCCATAAAACAAATAAAATGGGAATTTGGACACCGCGCGCGCTATCCAAAGATAACAAATAAAAAGCAGAGAAAAATATGCAGTTCTTTGTTGTGGAGAAAAAGAATTCAACCCATTTTTACACCAAATTGTAGCTGGAGATGAGAAATGACAAAATTTGTGATAACTTAAGTCCAAAAGGCAATGGTTTTCTCTGAATCAAACTTTCATTCCTACCCCTAAGCCTAGTTTAACACTCCGAAAAGTTCTTTCGTGCATTTAGTGGGATGTAGGATGCGAAGGAATAATTCATTACGAATTTTAAAACCGGTGCAGATGTTTACTATCAACAGAAAGGGAATAATTCTTATTACGATAATTGACGCCATCATAAACCAAGAAAAAAATCAGGAGTAACATAACACTTTTTTCGTTTGGACGATGGATCTTCCTCAATACCCTTCTCTCAAAGATTTTATGAGTATTACTTCATCCTTTTGAGCTCTTGTAAATCTGCAACGCATCGCTAGAGCGAATAGAATGGGATTTTAGACACCACACGTACTATCCTATACTATAACACTATCCTATACTATAACAAAGAAAAGCACATACAATTCTTTGTTGTCCAAACAAAGAATTCCACCTTTTTTACTTCAAATTTTAATTGGATTTAAGAAATGCATCGTTTACGATAATAAAAGTCGAAAAATGCAATGGTTTTCTCCGAATTAAAATCCCATTCCCACCCCTAGGTCTGGTTTAACACTCCGAAAAGTAGTTTTGTGCATTCAGTGGGATGTATTTCATAAAAATCCTTCGCTACTATATTAAACATTCAAGAATGACCCAAGAAAAAATTCAGGAGTTAAACTGGGAGGTTTCGCCACACCCTTCATATTCCCCAGACCTTATTCCTTCTCATTACTTTCTCTTCAGGGGTTCATGGATTGCACTTTTCAGTCGTGGTTTTCGACTGAAAAGTGCATTAACGAGTATTTGGATTCAAAATCGGAAAGTATTTTCTAAAAAGGAATTAAACAACTACATGGAAGTAATTTTGCATTCACAAAAATGCGCGATTTCTTTCGGGTCCCCCTAATATATCAACTTCTTGCATTATGTAAAACTAATATATTCTACAATATCGTCATGGAGCTTAATATTCGAAAATGTTCGGATTAACTCGACCAGCAGCCGAGACATTATGAAAAAAATGAAGGATTTGAGGATGCTCTGTATTCAAGTCATAAATCAAGTTCGTCCATTCTCCTCTCGAATATTTACATATGATTGTTGAGACTCTTCTATTGCACCCATGTATCTGATTACTATTCATAACCAGCACTCTTCACCTGCCCACATCGACACAATCGATCCATTCTTTCGTGGTCCTCATCTTCGTCGCTCGTATACCGAGAGTCATCTTGTTGTCAGTTTCACGTGTTTGCCGCAATGACATATCGACACCATCGGCCGTCACCAAACGAGTTTCTAAAAACTTTCAATCCGACACTGTTGAGTTTCTACACGGAGACAAACCCCGTAAATCGGTGCAGTGCGCCCGAGAGCTGGCTCAAGAGCATTTCTCTTGAGCCGCTGGACAAAGCTCGACCCATTTCCGAGGGAACCGGTCCGACGGCAATCATCGACCGATTACATCTGTCTGCTCGTGATTCTCGACTAAAATGGCTTATCAGCGACTCGAAAGAAGTTGCATAACGCGTCTGGTCGTACTTGAATATTCCGTCGATCTGCAATCGCGGTAGCCGACTCGGTAGCTCTGCAGATTCGACGGCAGCAATTCAATTAAAAAGACGTTAGAACGAAAGGCGCGGCAATTCGCTCGCCTTCACTTTTGATGTAATGTCTTGTGTGTTTTGGTAAGTGGAAAGTAACTTCGTATCTGTGAAAGTAAAATTATAGGGCTACGCTTGTAAAAAATTGCTATGCATTTATATCAGACCAGATCATTAAAAAAAAAATAGATTGAAATTAAATGTTCACTATTCCATAACTGAAGGTCGATAAACTCCCGATAATATATTAAATAATTACGAAATTTATATAGAAGTGCCTGATTGAGTGAAATCTTCGATTCAACATTGAAAAATTATCTCATAAACTGGTAACTTCATGGTCCTTGTTTATTTTAAGATTATAAATTATAAATAATCAATGTCCTTTATTGTCTGAAATCGTGAAAAAAAAATAAAAACAATAATATTCGCTGCTGTTGCCACGCGCGTGATATTTTTTCTCACTCGCATCCGATACGATGTGCCGAGTGCGAGTAAAACGTACGATTGACACTTGCGGTGAGAGCTCATTCTGTGGCGAGACATCGCCGAGAGCGTTGTCATTTACACGTCATATTTATTAGTTAAAAATCCAAAATATCGACTAAATTATGAAACATATCATGAATAATTAATAAAAACGAAGAATTCGTCAATATCTTGAATTGAAATGCTTGGGGTATATGAGAGACCCCCTTCAGACGACGCGATTGTTTTCGAGCATGAGTTAAGAATTCTTAAGAATTAAGAGTGGTAACGAATGCATAGAATTAGAAGCTTCATACCAATGAGATGATAATGCTCAGATGTAAGATCCAAATAAATATATACGATGGAGTTTAAAGTGAGCAACATTACGAGACAAGATCTGGGAAGTTATACTCTGATGATATGGTTAAGTATACCAAAGAGGCGGTGGAGAGACGTCGCCTTTAAAGATCGTTAAAATTAAAAGATCCGGATTCACAAAGAGCAACAGGATAATTCAAAGGCGACTAATGAAGAAATCCAATCACAAGTAATTTAGACAAAGGGAAAAGTTGAAGATGATGAAATAATCGATCCGCCACGGCGGCTCGAAACCATCGGCTCGGGCCGATGGGGTATATTTTGTATGAAATGAATAAATGAAAATATTTCAATTCTTTGACAATATCTTGACATTTGCTTAAAAAAAAATATTTTTTAAGAATAAAAATAGTTATGCATAATATGCTTCATTATTTCGTCGATTATTTAGATATTTTTACTAATCAATACGATACGTAAGTGACATGCTAATTCGACGATATTCCACCGCGACTGAGGCACGCTCCCGGCTTCACCACTTGGACATTCTCTCCCTCGCACTTTCACATGCGCGATATTACTTCTCACTCGCATCCGGTACGCAGCGATAAAAAACATCGCGTCCGGGGTAATGTATAACAATATTCAACAAGAGTTAAATAAAAAAAAAAATATTGAATAACACTTAAATACAATGATTACTGCGGAAACCATAAAATGTGGACTAGAAATGACAAAAAAATAGAAACTATTTTTGTTAATAAATGCGGTTGTCACAACTTAACATTAAAGAAAATTAATTTATAAGATGCAGTGATGCTGACTTTAAGCCGAAAAGAATGTGGACGAAAACTGTTTTATTATCTCCAATAAATTTAATAATTGAAACTTACATATACGTATTTCTGTAAAATATTTATTTCTTTTTAGTAAATAAAATAAATATTGTCAGTATGAGGAAAATCTTTATACGCTGACGCAATTAATTGTTTCTGAGTATCACCACAGGGAAAACAATCACTCAAAATAAAAATTATATATTAAAATATACGCAAATACACGAATTAAACACCATTCATACTTTCATAATTATTTGCATCCATTGTCATAATTGTTTAATTAACAACATCAGCCCAATTTACAAAATCAACATTCGCCAGTCTAATTTCAATGCAATTTCCCACACGCTGTCATTTTCTCACAATTATACAATTTATCATTTTCAGCCGCCAAAAAAAAACAAAAAAAAGATTACACGAGAAAATATTCTTATCCCACTTACTGATCGGACGGTCCAAAAAATGCATTTGCATACGATAATATTTTCAATTGGATGCAGTAATCAGAGCAATACGAGGTGGGATGCGCCCACATTATGCGACTGTTGCACTCTGGCCCACAGGAATTCCAATCATTTATTTATATTGAAGAATGTCGTCGGTGAAATATGAAATATGATATCAAATATTCCTTTCAGATAAAAAATATCAAGAGCGAGAGTGTGCTTTTGAAACCAGTTGTCAAGATGATGCTTTGAATAATCGCATGTCTGGTGAAATTATCGGAAGAGACACAAGAATGTCGACGATCATGGTCACGATAATGACAATGCATTGTGTAAAAATTTACTGACATCAATAGAGCCTCACATTATCTTAAATCGGCTTTCTAAACTATATGCAGTCAAACCTTAATATAATTAATTGATTATATTTTATTTATAACAATGCATTATTCATGCATATTAAAAAACAATTACCATATAATTTGCATAATTTATGAAAAAATGTAATGTATATTATTTTATGGTCTGTCTGTCAACGTTAATCTGGATTAACAAGAAAAATACTGTATACAGATGGAAAACTTTTTTCAGCACGCTTGGGGCATTAATCATTAAGAAAACAGAGATGAAGTGCTAAATTTACAAATAATTTCAGCGGAAAAATATTTGTAAACGTCATTGTTTAATCATATGTTCAAATTACGCCATATTATGGCCATACATGTAACCAAGATGCATTATAGTCAAATCATTATTTAATCTGCATAACATAATGTCGGAACATCAGTCGCTCGATGGAAATTTTTTGTTTATCCTATATGAAAAATTATGATAAACAGATGGAATAATTCCAAAACACATATCAATTAATTTAACCTATTTTTTGTATGAAATCTGAAGGTTCTATATTTTTTTCTTTTGGATCCGATGGTTAAAATATGATATTGGTCATATTTGAAGTAATTATCTGATATATAATCTTATTGTAAAAATATAAGAACCTAAAGGATCATTAAAGGCATAAAAATATTTCAATGCACTATGACGAAGACAGACAGTCTAATTGTTAATAAAATTAAACGAGATTGGTTTTAATTAGCTTCTTAAGTCTACTCTGAGGTACAGTCCATTAGTTCAACATTTTTTTTCCCTATAAAATTGTATCTAAAAAGCTATCCGTTATAAAAAGAAACCGTTTCAAATTTTGATTAGAAGTGTATCGTATTTTTAGTCAAACTAAGAATGAAGGAAAGGCATAGATTATCCCACAGATGCGGAAGATTCCTGTCTCTTAACATTGCATTGTATGCAAATAAAATATCATATTATTTCCGCATTGGATGATCTTATATAATCTTTGCAATGCCTCTGCGAGTACAATTTAATTATTTCACAAAAAAAATATAAAGTATTTAATGACACCAAGTCATTGAATTACCCTTAAAATAAAGTAAAAGCCTCAATAAAAGAAATTAAATATTTTCCAATAACTCGTTATATCTGTGGCGGTTAATCCACCACGTGCGAGATAATTTCCCGCACTCTAATTCGATCATGTCCCATAATAATAAGAGTGACATATAGTGATTAAGTGAACCTCCAACAAAATTATCATCAGCCGCCATCTTGTTGCGCTACACATGGATGCCGCCATGACGACTCTGGATATATCCTCTCGTATTAACTATGGCAAACCACATCGACTAATTAGTTAACAGACAAGCTAATCACTACAATCGCTGGTAATTTTAGGAGTACTCCTCTCCAGATACTTGCAGAGAGTACTCTACAGAGAGTACGCGTTACACGCATTTCTTTTATAACGCGTTTAATCTAAAAGCTGTCTATAAATGTTGTTCTTTAATAAATCTGTCAATGTGTTTACTATAAATTATGTTTGCATTTCTATCACCGGAGAAAGTAAATGCTCGCAAAGGTCACGAATCCTTCTGTAATATTTTACCACGTTTATCAATACTTTGCATATATAATTTACTACAAATAAATCAGTATTCATTTACAATAGATATACTAAATAAAAAATTAAATACTACTACTACAAATTTGTCGTACTCGTATGCATCGTTCTTTTTTTATAATTCTGGGCAACCGTCCATAAGAACAGTTTTAAATAAACCCGCATCTATCGTTATTGTTCGTAAACATATAAATTATAGCATTTTTCGATTTTTTGGGAGAGTCCCTTGGAATACATAGGCCATATATCACTATAGAAAATAATGCATATTCATAGAAAAGATTTTAAGAATCAAAATTTATTTTCATCGGAAAAATTAATGAAACAATGATCTATTGTAATAAAATTAATTATTTTCCGATACAAATGGATTAAACAAACGCATCACCATCGATTATCACGCATTTTAATTTTTATTTATTTTGAGTACGTTTAGAAACCGGTCGTCGTAGAATATATTCCACCGCAATGGAAACTCGAATAGTATCGACGATCTTCGAGGAAAATTTCACAAACATCGTTTCCAGTCATAAATCGTTTTATCGATTCGGAAGAGGTCATTAACACGTATCGGACGTGTTTATTCAACAAAAAAAGAATTTAACATTTCGCGTCAATCCGCGGCCGATGCATCTTTTGCGCGATCCAACAAATACACGGATTTTATTACTGTTTGCCGCAAATTCGCATAAATACAGATTTACGGCTTGTTTATGACTTCATCAGATTATTGAGAGGAAAAAAATTGCAGGACGAGGAAAAACGGTACATTCTGCCGCGATCAGGATGAGACAAGCACCGGATGAGTCAATAGCAGCCGGTTGTCGACCTGGAGCAGGTATTGAGAGCTGAAGGTCCTCATCATCAACGTTTTTGAACTGCGTAGGACGGTCTTTGTTCAACGACTTGAGGTATCTCAGACACCGCGACTGTGTCTCGGTGCAGACAATTTCTAACCATCAATCATCATGGTTATTGACATCCACACAGAAGATTTTTTTTTACGATCAATGACATAATAATCCAGTTAATCCAGGCGAAGAAAACTAATCAATAATTAAATACATTTGGATGCAATTGATTTATCTCAATTTTTTAAATTATGACTTATGTTTACATCAATGACAATGACATACATTATAAATATTTACAACATACATACGATAATAACATTTATTTTAAGACTCGGCACATAAACATTGTTGATAATAATAACTGGATCAGGCTCAGTATCCTGTAGTATTTATTTTTTAAATAAAAAAAAATATATGATAACCTTTAATTTACGCAAATAGGGCTTAATAAACATATATATCATGCTCAGATAAAAAATGTATAATGATGAAAAGTATGAGTGTTCTACATAGCATAAATTGGGCATTCTCGTTGCGAGTCACGGAAGAAAGTAACAGTGAAATGCCAGTCCGACAGCCTCTGCTGACACACATAGGCTTCGACTTGAATCTCATCAACTTTTCCTTGGTTCATGCCTTCGAAATGACTATGTAATTATATCAATATATGCACGAGACCATATGTCACGAACGATCTTGGGAAAATGACTAACGACAGGTGTAATCAAAAGACATGGCGATGATCAGTGATTACTCTCATTCTCGTGTTTGTGAAATTAAACTAGCAAATTAATTATATGGCAGATGGATCAGATTAGATTGCTGCTAGTAATAGGCCAGAGCAAACGGAATTAGAACCGTAATTTATTTAATGTTGAGTTAAGTGACACTGATGGAACAAAAAATTCTAATAGCCATGAGATCTTCATCGCAAGATTTATTATAAAATATTTCATAGAAAATTAGAAAGAAAATGAAGAATATTTGTATACTACGCTTTCTAAGATCTTTTTATATCAATTTACATATAACAGCTAATTAAAAAAATGTATATATATACAATTTCGAATGCGAATTTGCGAATCTGTCATATTTAATCTTTTTCAAAATCCTTGATAAAGATTTAATTTAAGCTAATTAGGTATTCTAATAAATATGCATATTTCAAAGAGAAAAATGTTAATTATTATTAGTTATGTTAATTATCTATATTTTTATTAAATGCGTGCTTTAGAGATTCTGAAAGTTTTGCAACGTTTTCAGAATATGGAAACCACAAAATAAGCGGAACCATTGAAATAAGCTACATAAAGTATATTTTTTAAATACGTTTTATTATGAATTTAATTTTACGAGTTTCGTCTCCCTGAATCAATTTTCACTTACTACTACTACTCTTAAGTATAAAAGAAAAAAATATAAGAAATGAGAAATCCGGAACTTTCTATCTGACTTCGACTGTTGAATTGTTTCCTGCCATATAAAACACGATATATTAATTTTAGTTTAACCTTTTCCATGTAAAAATTAATTAATAAAAAATACTGAGAAACCCGGTTCATTCTGCCTTATTTTATATAAAAGCGTTATTATTTTAAATGCTGAGATTTTAAAAGGATTTAATTAAATTAATTCAACCTGATTTCTGTTTAACTCTAAGCGATTGTTTTTCTAAATGTTTTTATTGACATAACAATTTATAATGAACCGATATTTTTTTTAGTTTAGTTCTGCGTTTTGTTCCTACAATAAAAACGATTTTTCTGTTTCGAAGCTCCAATAAAAAACATTTAATAAGTAATCACTTGGAGCAGAACTTCCGGTATTTTTTTATATGAACTGGAACGAAATAAAAAATAATAACGGTTCGAAGCCCCAATTAAAAAATATTTAACCTTTTGGCTGCTTCAATATATGTAATTATATATTTTTGGCATTAATACGAAGTTTTAAATGCAATTTTGTATCTAAATATCTTATATAAATAATTAATTTTATTCGAGATGAACCTAGTGGCGGATTTAGCACATGTGAGGCCCCAGGCGCAATTCGACTTTGAACCCCCCCCCCCCCCCCAACCTTTAAATATTTTAATACAGCCTATAATGATGCTTTTAACGCACATATTTGTGTCCGGCTCCTCACAAAAAAAATATCCTTAGACAAATTCAGGGGCCCCCAGAAGGCCGAGGACTCCTGAAGTGCTGTATGCCGAAGGGCCTGATTCCCTGCATAGTTTTATCTTAATGTAGTTACGCGTCTGAACTTAATTTAGAAAATACTGCTAATATTATTCAATTATGAAAATAAATAAGAGCTGTAATTTTGGGGGGCCTTGGTTTTATGTGGCCCCAGGCGCGTGCCTCATGCGCCTAAAGGGAAATCCGGCACTGAATGGAACAGAGCTTTGAAGTTAGAGTTGAAGTCGTAGTCGTAAAAACATTAAGCGACTCTAAATCCAATTCCAAATTATATTTGGATCATTTTTGATTATATTTAGTATAATCAATACATATGTATATACAAACAGTGTCAGTCTCTGGTAATAACGCACACGTTAACGTATGCTTGGGGAGTATATATAATCAAGCCGTGCCGATAGGGTCTATTTGGGACAACAGATTTTTGATTTTTCGTAAATAATTCTTTTAATATAAATCCTATTTATTTGTCTAAAAACGTTTAAAGAATTTATACTATAAATAATCAATGACCTTTATATATTCCGCAATTGAGAAATATAAATAAAAACAACAATATTTCTATTCGTTCCGTATCGGGTGCGAGAGAGAAAAAACATGTGCAAGTATGAGTTTATCAATTCCTGACTTGGGGTCTATTTTCATACAAAATAGACCCCATCGACTAGAGGCGTTGGTTTTGGGCCGCCGTGACGGATCGGTTAGAAAAAAATATGATTACGAGAATATTTTATATTAAAATTAAAATCGTATTGATAAAAATAAATTATATTAGCTGCATAATTATAAAAAAAAATGCATATGATTAATTAGTAATGCATATATACATTCTATCGATTCAAATATGTATCCATGTTGCAACAGATACTGGATTCGTAATGTCAATGGAGCATAATAACTAGATCATAAAGATCATAGATGATATTGCATTCGAAACACAAGCCTTTTACTTACAAGGTCTTTCGAGACATAAAATAATATTTGATCGAAGTCGAAAATGGAACCTTATACCCTTGAAAAAACAGTGAACAGAAGGTTCCAATAGGGCGTCGAACATTCTAACAATATTATAAAAACAATGCAAAACCATTCGTAAACCACAATCGACGTATCATTACGACAACGGATGTGTGTCAGTGTATCAATGCACGTGGGCAAATCTCAAGGAAATTATTCTAAATCCGCTCTTAAATATATATTGGCGCTAAATCGTTCGATTCTTAATTTTTAAATAAATTTAAGATTTTCTATAATTTATTTAATGCATAATATCCATGTATGTTTTTGTTTAAATGCGATTCGCAACAGGTCGCAGACAAATATCTGTTGCTAATCAATTATCGCCAGTGTTCGAATTATCGTTTTCAGAATCGCATACGAACACTTCGTTATTTAAATCATTTTTTACAAATCACAATGCAACAATGGCCAATTTTCCGGCCAGTGTTGATCGAACTCAGTGAACGTACAACAACGCACAAGGTCAATGCTATAATTTTTTTTCATCATAACCATTGTGTGAAATATTTACACATCATTAAAATGATTTAAAATTGTAATCATCGTCTAATAATATTAAAACGAGAACGAGCTTTGTTGAAATTCGGGCCCAACCTATCCCAATTCCCATTGCGTTATCTCTCTATGTAATCCGGGAAGGGGTGTGGAACCTTTTTTGTATTTATTAGACGCATTAATTACTTAATACCGAAATTTTTTGCACAGAATTTGTTTACGTAATTTGACGTAAACGGATGTATTTATTATCTGAATAAATACATTTTTTATATTGAATTATTTAAAAAACAACAATATGACTAAAAACCATTTAATTTTCAAAGAGCAAACTAATATCTATGTTTAAAACAACGACCAAGATATATTGTCTCAATTAAAAAAAATACAAACATTAAAATATTTTAATCATTACTAGAGATAAAGAGAACAAACAGCGTTTTGATGCCTTAATTTAGCATTTTGGAGAACATAAAATAACAATATTTAGCTTAATCATAATTTACTATAAAATATGCACTTTCTCAGTAGAAACCATTTATAAAAAAATACAAAAATAAACAATTATTTATCAAGGCGGCTCGAAACCAACGGCGACGCCCGATGGGGTATATTTAGGACGAAATCAATTTATGAATTTTTCATCTATATCTTAATCCTAATCCAAAATATGGACCAAATTTTGATTTTTTTTTTAATAATTAATGCGACGCCTAAATGACGCGCACACGGCGATGTTTCGCCGCATACTAAGCCGCGCGCCGAGTTCTTGCAGCACGTATCTAGTACGTTTCACTCGCACTTGGCATATCATAGCGGAAGCGAGCGAGAAAAAACATCACATCAGGTTTTTATTTTTTTATCACAATTGCGGACAATAAATGTCAATGATTATTTGTAATATTTATTCTTTAGACTTCTTTAGACAAATACAAAAAGTTTATGACATGTAGCATTTACATTAAAAGAGTTATTCGAGAAAAAACTTGGGGTCCCATCGGCAAGTTAATTAAAAATATTTTTTTTAGAAATTAAGTGTAATGCAGCATTACTAATAATAAAGTAATAGCTGAAGAGGATCTATTTTAACTACATCACAAATAATGAGCTAAGCATAGAGTTAGGAAAGACTGTCCATAGAAGAGTGTGATTTTAAAAATTTTCGCATCTATTCGCATATAATTTCGTATATATCGCATTTATCGCTTTTATTTCGCATTTATCGCAAAACGCGACAATCAAGAATCACTAATAATTACACTTTGATTAAAAAATATCAACTAGAGTACGATTTCCTGGACAAATTTAATGAAATATGAATTTTGTACCAAGTGCGTGAATTGATTTCGCCACGTGTGAATAGATTATAAATAAATTAATATGTAAATACATTTTTAACATCTAAGCATGCATTTAATTTCATTATTTCATGATGCAATCATTCGAACATTTGATTGCAATGGCTTTAATTGATTTTCCAGATGCGTATCCGTCGTGTGTGACCTTAAAAGCGTCTTAATTCCGATCGGAGATCATATAATAGAGTATTTAAAATAAATAATACATACCACAAATATCAATTATATAATCGGATGCATAAATAAGCAATTTAACGTATAATGACCGCGTTAATGGGGGTTTATAACTCATACAAAATTAAGCGATACGTTCGTCTCGCAAAATCGATCATATTATGTAATAAAAACTTAGTTATAAACATGAATACGGTATTCAAATTGAGGGTCAGGGTCGTATGATGATACTTTGATCGCGTTATCGGGGACCGAGCTCTTATAACACCGCTCGAGTGGATAAAATGGGAATTGCCATCGTTTATGGTTGTTTACTTCATAATATATTAAAATGAATTCATGGGAGACGGTCTCTGGGCCAAACGTATCCAGGCCACAGTTAGGTAGGTCAGACAAGTAGGCCATACACAGAATCTAGGTTACGGGGGGTAGGTCCAAAGTTACTATATTTAGGTCTCCGATCCCAGCGAGAGAGAGGCTTTCGCTCGAAAGCCTCGATTCGACGTATACTTTTTTTCCACGGCTAAATTGCTTGTCAAATGCAAAAAAAATCATAAATTTTAATATCGTAGTAACCTACTTTATTTTATTTACCATGACTCGTATGTTTCGAGATAATCAAATTTCATACACGTGTATGAATATTGTTATTAGTTCCGTTTTACCGTGTGAAAAACGAGATTGATTATGTTCGCATGTGTATATATATTATTTTTATTATTATTTAAATAACGACCGATTTGAATTTCCGTACCTGTTGATCTCGCGCCGTTTGAAAAATATTTTGGCCGAAAGCGGCGCGATAACGCGCATCACACTCTCAACGTTCCATGTAAATTAAAATAATAAAAAATAACATTCTACCGAGCGTGATTTAATTGATTCGTTTCGATTTCAATGGCGATTGTTTCAATTAAAAAAAACATATAATTAGCTATGATATGAAATTATGCGTACGCGCATAATGCCACTGGATTTGAATGGTGCAAAAATCGTATTCATGCAAACAATGTTAGCATTGAACTTAGTCGAGCTGTTTGATCTCGACAACAGCAAAAAAAATGTTGCTTTGATCTTATAGAGCCACTTTCCATATAAGGACACTAATAAATACGGAATCTAAAAGCAATCCCAAAGATCATTCCACTTCCTTACGTAACAATAATCATAATTTATCCTTGATCGTATTATAATACAATGATTTATTATTTTTTTTATTTAAAAATAGCCACTGACACTTATAAGTACAACGCTTGCAAAATGTAAAGCTGTAGTTAATAAAACTGGCGACAGACGAGGAGTCGCCCTATCAGATGATGGAGCTGGAGGTTGATAATCTGCAGGATTAACATGCCATGGATAACAAAGTAATCACCAGTCGATCCAAATGGAGCCAACCTACGCAAAGGAAAAGATTATGACTAGCACAGGTGTTGAAGATCATAAGACTGTGAGATTGAGAGAATGTAGAAATGGGGCATAGACTATAGTGGAGCCCTGAGTTATCGTTCTCGCATTTTAGTGGTTTTCGACTTCATTTTTCAAAATGTGCTCTATAGATCTGAAGAGAAAGTAATGAGAAGGAGTAAGGTCTGGGGAATATAAAGGGTTTAGCAGAACCTCCAAGTTTAACATCTGAATTATTTCTTGAATGTTTAATATCGTAGTGAAGAATTCTTCCAGTTTTCTTATGGATCCCATTGAAAGCACAAAAATACTTTTCGGAGTGTTAAACCAGACCTAGGGGTAGGAATGTGATTTTATTTCGGAGAAGCCCATTGCCTTTTTCGACTTAAATCATCGTAAACGATCCATTTCTCAAATCCAATTATAATTTAAAGTAAAAACGGTGGAATTCTTTGTCTAGACAACAAAGAATTGCATGTGCTTCTTCGCTCTTTTTTGTTATCTTTGGATAGTAGGGTTTTTAGAGAAGGGTTTTGCGGAAGATCTATCGTCCAAACGAGGATTTACGAAAAAAGGGTCAGGATTCGCTGAAAGAGGACTACTCCATGAAGGGATCAAAGACAGGATTCTTATGGAGAATGCCATATCCGTTCATATTTACAAAGGTAGAATCGATAAATTATAATTAAGATTGGAGAAAATTTCTCAAATTACAATTTTCTTGTTGTATTGGTACAATTGTTCCTGACGTGAAATAACCATGCAGAGGCGACTTTTTGCCAACTTTTAAAGAGATATAGATAGAATTGCTCAAGTGGCTAAATTCGCGTTTTTGAAGCGCTTCGAAGATTGGAAAAAGCACAAGTGTATGATGTATTCGATGATTTTTTTAACAAACCTCGCATTTAGTGTAACGCGTTAATTTTAAAATATTTCTAAACAAACAAACATGTCGCCTAATTAGTCTAGCATTTAATAAATAGAATGGCCGCTGGTAAAATACACGATGGTGATTGACCGATGTCGCCAGAACATAACTCTGACGCATGTAAAGCTAAAACAATGAATGTGTTTCTTTGAAAAAACAGCCAGAAAGCTCGTTCCGTTCGTTAAAACAATTTAATTTAAATTCAAGCGTGAATCTGGAATACGGTTTTATTCCATTTTTAAAATAAATGTTGCCATGTTGCACGATATATCGACCGTGTCCATACTCTATCAATGCCCACGCCACGTAGGCGAGATTCGCGAACGCCACACTAATTTTGTTTAAATTTGACATTTCGCCGTGTACGATTATTGTTTTAATCCCCGGCGTCCATTTGACGTCAACTCGCCACCAGAAATAAAGACAGTCATTGCATTAGATGCACGGATGACCGCCGAACGGCCAGAGCCAAGTATGAAGATGTCACGGCGGCCAGTATTTACAAGGACATAATGACAAACAGGAAACTTAAATGTATGCAACTCGTCATCCAGGTGCGTAAATCATTCTTACGCCGACGCATCCGACGCTGCGTGAGGCAATCTCTTGAAAAATGTCTTTGGACTCCCAAGAGATTGACTGCGACGACAAACGACATCGCTTTGCATGTCTGGATTGCGTCAACGCAGAAAAGACCGAAAGACCAACACCGACCCACTTGCCGATTTATAAAAGCCGCGTCTGTTTAATGCGGTTCAATCGTGCGTACCACGATTGGCTGAGAAAAATTATGACATTTCTTCAAAATGGCCGATGAGCTTCCGCTGATGGCCGAAAGACACGCATCTAATCTTCAATACTGTGTACAAGGTTTGATCAAAAAAATCCCTCCCCATGACTATTTTCTTGTACTCAACGGAGCTCTTATTGCAATCATCTAGCCTGGAGATCCAAATATTATTATTATTAGTATTGTTGACCCACCGTTAAAATAATTATATATTTTATGTTCATTCAAGGTGCTAATAATTTAAATTTAAAGTAATATTACATGCATCATGAAAATATAGGACTTATTTGGGGGGGAAATACGATATCAAGTTGGTACGCTGTGCGTGGTGGTCGTTGCGTTTATGACTTGCGGCCAAAAAAAAAATGATTGAGACGTCAGTCTGAGCGCAACGGAAATGTCATACCTGTTTTAATATCCGTCAGTTTAGATGATTGGATTCGTACCGTCTGCGTTTTCGATTTAAATTGAAACGATTCATCCCCGAATATGAAATATTAATAAATATTCGATCACGAATCGAAATCGGGCTATATGTCACTATACTCAATGGCCACTTTTGAACCTGACACACAACAATACGGCCATCTTTCCAAAACATTTTTTTTTATTTACATATTTTAAACCTGGTAGCAAACGCGATACCCCACACACTCTATTCTTCACAGGCGTGTATTCAAAACATATTGAACAGTCTGCACAAGCGTGTCACATTGTATACGCCCACGATTGCAATTTTTTGTCCAAAACTGACATAAATAAACTTTACCGCGCTATACACCTGTCAGCTTTTTTGTTTACTATTAATCAAAAACGTACTTCCGTTTTCACATTTATATAAATTGTTTTTTGGTTTAAACTCGTAAAAAAAATATAATGAGGTTTTGCCCCAGTAAATAACACTCTCCCCCCCCCCCCCAATCCTGTGATAATAAATTAAGGCCGCCACGGCCATGACCCCAATTCAAATGCTCCTACCACCGCTCGAACCCCGTGAATTTCCTGGTCAATGCATTTATTTACAATAAGGCTCGAATATTTTGAATTCAATGTGTTGCCATAATATTAAATCATGATTTACGTTGACTTTTAAAATACATTTCGCATGTTTTCAATAAACTTTTGGCTTATTGCCACTGTGAGATCTCAATCATATTAATTTGAAAAAAATCGTTTATTATTAACATAATCCCCAAATGAAAAAAACGATTGTTATTTATTCGCGATGCCACATCAAACGGATAGTATTAAATAATATTCGGGTTACGCGATTAAATATTTAATTCGGCAGGTTTTTGAATAAAAATGGATTGTATACGCGCGAAAATACGTCATGGACACTTCATTAAATATTTCTTGAAGACCAAAATAATTTCTACATTTTCTTTTTGAGTGAAATATGTGTATTCAATGTCGATATTTATAGCAACAGTGTTTCTATATTCGTTACTGTAAATAATGCTAACGATTACCGACGATTGAATAAATAAAGTAATGTATGATGTAAATAATTGTCTATGGAATGTCTATGGAAAAACTTTCAAATATCATTGTTATTTTTCAGATGAAATTAAATATCACCTTGGATGTACGCCCTTGTGTAAGACAAATTATTAGCATGTGAAAAAATTGACATATCGCATGTATTCGGCCGACTAATTTATCTCTCAACACGTCTTCTGGCTTGTTCAATTTTACTTTCGTTCCTCTTCAAAAGAAATGGCACTTCAAATTTTTCATTTCGAGTTGACAACGAAAACACGTTTTTAAAAATACATATACGCGTACATACATAAATAATGCACTTGTTGCATCTTTTATTACATGTTCAACTCACCGATAGTCTTCAGGATCTGAAAATCATCAAGCTCGTACTCCTTCTCTTCCTCGGAGAACTCAGAGTCACTGCTTAACTCCACTGACGATGCACTCTGCAGAGATTTAACATCGGCAAACTCTGCGCTGCACTCTCGTACCAATTTCGAACTGGCCATCATCTTGAATGATTTCAATTAGAATATCACCGGCCAACGATTGAGTAGAATCTATTTTATTAATTTATAACACTTAAATGTCAATTATGTTTAATTCATGTCATTTCAAATAAATCACAATGGTTTATAACGTGCGAAATTTAAATATTATTTTTGTACTAATTCTTCTTTGAATGATATATTCTTTTACTTAATATTATTGTTAGTTTTAAGCAATGTTATTGTTTTCAATTATTACGATAAAATTTGTACAGCGGTCTACGCGTGCTGAGCGCAACGCGGTCCGAACTAGAATGAGAGTGAAAATTGAGCAACTTTCGTAAGAACCGACCAGCGGCTCCAAAACTGTTGTCGTACCAAACTTTTACGATTTAAACTGGATTTTAAATATAATCAAACTTGTGATAAAGTCATAAACGTCAGATTAAATCAAACATTGACTGTTCGTCTGTTTAGAAAATTATTCAAAACAAATGAATCGTAAATCGCCATCTTGTCCGCCATGTTGAACTGCGAACTAATAAAAATATATTAAAACATAAAGGTCGTAATAACTTTTTCGGTGTCCATCGTTTATTTACTCGTGAATTTATAATTAGAGATTTATTCAAATAAATATAATAATCATTGATCGTCACTTAGTTTAATTATATAAGTATTGTGTAAATGACACTATATTCAATTTATAATGCCATTTAATTATTTGATGAATGAATATTTATCTTTGTAATAAATAAATTTATTTGATGTTTGAACCACAATGACATCTATCAGTAAAATTTGAATATATTATATGGTAAGCAAAAATAAAAATTAATTAATTACAAAGAACAATCTGCATACAATGACATTTAGTTGCATTTATCTGAACTAAACACTTGAAGAGAAAGGCAAGTCTTATTCATGCTTTTTTAAAAAAAGGTTCTACTCTTTTTTAGACACCTCTTGTGGAGTGATGCCAGTTTGTTGGGGTGATTTTGCAGTCTTAGGTTATATTTATTATTTAGGACTTGATTTGTTCTATCTCAGAGGACTCAATTCATTTCTGATTAGTTCATTGGGCACAGACCAAGTGCACCCATGATCATGCGTAGAACTAAAGTTCTCTGGGGCATCAGCTCACCATCAATCTTAACTGAAGATAGCTTCCCCTTCGTGGGGAGAAAGTTAAATGAACTAACTTGATTTGATTTGGTATTTTTAGCTAACAGTTAATATTTAATAGACTTTCTTGCTCTAACAGACTTTCTTGCCTGAAGCATTTCTTTGTCTGTAACCTCATGTGTTGCCAGGAGTGCCGTGTCGTCTACAGTCTACATAGATGGCGATTAGGGTATTTTCAATGTTGGCCATATCAGAAATTCATAGTAAATACAAGGTACACTTCCATGCGGTACTCCAGACAAGAGAATACAGTTTTAACTTTATGAGTCCATATCTTATATTGATGACATACGGTAAAAACGCAATGTGAGTTTTGTCTAAAATGTATGATTATATAAAAATAATTCATAAAACTGAAACGTTTTATCAGGGCTTATATCGGATCCATAACTCGACCACAACATTTTGTGGTAAATCAACAGGTAACAAAATTAAATGCATACATTTTCAATAATAGTTTAATAAATATTATTTTCACCTTGCAAAAATATACATTAAATAAATACAACAATTTATATATGTAGTATAAAAGTATCGAAATGCGATTGTACCATAACAAAGCCGCCGTAAGGCATTGCTATCACCGTTATTGCTATTATTATTAACTAGATAATGTCGTAATTTGTTCTAAGGCTCAGCAAATATTATTTATGTACAGAATATATCGCCAAATTCAGACATATCGAGTAGAATTATGATTAATAATATAAATAAATAAATCGGCATAGGGGACAACGTTTATATGTATTCAAAATAAATAGAACACAAAATAATTAGCATTTATATACTTTAGATTGGAACATTTGTTCGGTAATGTGTTCAATATTAAAAATAAATACAACAAAATAGCAAGAATAGGCAATATTTGGCATTAAAACTATAAAATTGTGTCAATTCTGGATTATATCCTGGCACCAAAAACACATCCAGGGGCTGACATCAATTCAGATAAAAAAATAACAAAAAAAAACGAAAACATGTAGGATCCCCAATGTCCGAAAACGGACCGAAAACTACCGGTAGAAGAATTGGGATAAGAATACAAGATTCTTTATCATGCTAACAGCAATAAACAAGAAAGCAATATAATTAATGTTTATAGACAATGTATGTATATACACAATCAATAGTTATGCTTAAAAATTTTATCAAGTGTTAACATAAATGAATATGTCAAATAACAAAAGTTTATAAATAGATAATATTTAACGATTGTAATAATAGTAATTGCATAATAACATATAATAAGATTTCCGATCCCTAATATACGATACACGCCAAAAAAAATTAAATGTTGTTTGCATGAATATTTTTTCGCTTCTTATAAGATAATTCAGATAAATGTCTGGTGCACATTATTCTCACTTGACCGGAGCGTCCACCGTGTGCATGAAAGCAATGCGCATGCTGCGAAGGGTGAGATTTTGCACATAACCAGCTACGTAGCGGCCATCGATCAAACGGAACATTCTCGGCTTCGTACTTAGTACTTATGCAATTGCGTGATGTCTAAAAAAATAAATAACGGTAAATAAAAAAAAACAAAACAATAATCGGATTATGAATTACTATTTTTTAAACATGGAATAGAATTAAAAATACAATGGAAACTGGATTCATTGATTTTTAAGGTATCAAAACCAAACCAAAATACCATGTGAACAAAACACAGCCAAACCTCCTTAATAGAACCGATACACCCTGGGAAGGAAAACTCTAAAATGAAGGATGATAACATTCCTCCTTATTAGGGGATCTCGACTTTGGAAAAGTCCTTACCATTATAAAAGGATTGCTATTATGCAACAAGTTTAATGTTAGCTGTGACTCATCAGAAAACTCGTCAGCTGGAACCCTTAGAGAAGAGGAAAGCGAATACCAAGACAATCCACCTCCCACTTGCCTGGACACAGTTAGAAGGGTAAAATCCGATACTGACAATGACAGAGGATATACGGCCAGTAATGGCCAAGAGAAGGAAACATCTTTATAAACAAACCCCATACCAAGTCGGGTTGAGTCAACCCTATATGAACGTAAAGGGGAATCTTTACGCCATTGTGAGACCCCCGACTACCATTCGAGAGCCTGGTAAGGTCGAGTGTCTCTGTGGCTGGCAAATAATGATAGAGTTGATTAAAACAAACCTGAGGCAAATCACAGAATAGTAAGCCATAAGTAGATTGAGCCTCCTCATACGTGGTTTTATCCGGAACAAAATTATCCGGGCTATCTTTATCGTGTTTTATTTTCGACGCTTCGATTGTCTCGTCAATTATTGTCAAATCTTCTTCTAAATTAACTTCAATGGTTGATGTCAATATCTGCAAAATACAAAATATTTTAACAATAATTACATTCGCCTTCGACAATGATCGTTTTCATAAATTTTAATAAATAAAGCTAACCAATTTCTTTCTGTTTTTAAGATTCTTTATTGAGGTGATCAACGAGCACAACATGGGCATAATAATAACTTCGCCGGACGGATTGGAAGTTACGACTGAATTATTCCATATATTCGTTTCGCAACATCCGCCGCCGGTAAACATTCCGAAATCTGATATTCTATCCTGAGATCCGGAGAATGCAAACGACGATACTATTAAGCCGCTCATGGAAGCTGCGATATAAATAAATAATTAGATAACTTAAGACGTATATGTTAATTAAGATGATAAAAATAATTACATTGTGGAAAGATCGGCACTGCATCGCAAACAGATAAAACCTGTGGCCACGGATAAGACATTGCCAAGCCGGAATATCGCCCTTGCACGTGCATGATCGGTGTCGTTCCGTTCCATATTCCAAAGTCGGCTGAAGAAGTGAACGCTACCGTCGCAAGTTCATCGGGAGTCGTTGCATTAATTTCGGGGAGTATGATTAAACCTTTAATGGAATAATTCGAAGGTTGAAAGACAAAATAATGATATAATTGCACGGTAAAACGCAATTTTGATCTCAATAGCGGAGATTTGCAAGCTATATCAAATAATGCAATCAATCCGTTCGAATAGCCCACCGCAATGATATCATGTCCTTTATTCTGCAATAAAATAACACGTAAAATATGTATACGAATGGAAATTATTATATAAAGACTATACTAACCATAGACCAGGATATTTTAGTGGCTTGCGGAGTATATTCATTATCTTGTTGTGCGTTTAAAAATAATTTTACTACTGGTTCGGTGTCGTATATACGTGATTCACTGAAAGATTTTTTTTTTAATAATTTTTAAATGATAATAATCAGATGCATCGTCAATGAAATAATTTTGTACCTTTGCGGCAACGATTTTGGATGACATATTGCATAAATGTATGCATATCCATTGGAACAGGCGACGGCTAACATTCCCATTCGTGAAAATGTGGCATTGTTATCTTTTGACATTAAATTGCAGTCATCGTCACTTCCCGATGGACAACAGTCCATATCCCAAACTACTCCATGACTATGAGCTATACCATAAACCATAGATGCACGATCCTTGCACTCTAATTCTGAATTCGATAAATATCCTATGTCATATATCTGTATTATATTATCATGGGAATACTGTACATTGTCGTAATATATTTGGTCCATGACTCTATTGGCGGCAACGGCTAAGTAACACATTTCACGCTCGCCTGGAATGAACGCTAATGACCAGACGGGACCTCCGCACCATAACGTGAGAGAACCTGCAGAATATCGATTAATATAAATACACGTGAAATCGATTAATGATAAGATTAGTAAACAATCTACCGTTGAATAGTTCCGATTCAAATAGATTGTATCTCTTCCAGGAAATGTTTTTATTTTTAGTCGATTTTTCTTCAGTAGTATGTCCTATATTACAAGAAACCCTTTTTTCGGGTAGGAATTTATCAGCGTCGATATTACTCAACGGTGTATATGCATTGCAGGCAAATTCCGGGAATAATTGACCAACAGAAAAATGTTCTTCAGCACTGAAAATTAATAATCATTATTATGAATATAATTTATTTTAAAACATTAATAAAAAAAATACGATACGTACAACTTCTTGCCGTGATTCAAATGAAACGAACTGCAATTTGCATTAATTTCATTCTCAAAATCAAATCTTCTATTTGATTTGGGGACTAAAAAAATATTTTATTAAAAATATAAATAGTTTTGTCAACATTTACTGTTACATAAAAAAAAAATACCGTTAGATTCGCGATTTCCTTTTTCGTAGCCATCATCGTCAGAAACGGAGAAATCCGACGCCACAAAATCAACATCGCCGCCAAACACTTTTGTAAATTGCGCTTTATGATTCATTTTCAAATGTTTCATAATCAACTTCTTCTTTTCAAATGGTTTTTTACACAGCAAACAAGTATACACCTAAAATTAAATCGTTTATTATTAATTAATTATAATCGCAATTATAATAATTAATTGTAATTACTCACAGGAGCTGGCAAATGTTGGCAATCCTTTAAAAAGTGTTGAATCATTTCATTTTTATCGTTTACACAATAGTTACATGATAGCCGTGTGCAAAATAGAGGCTGACCCGACGCTACTCCCTCGTCCCACAATTTATGATCGCTAGAAGTGACTTTGAGAGGCGTCATCTTCTCGAAAAGATCATCCTGGAAAATAGACAAATTAATACAAATAATTATTGCATATATTTCAGCAAAGACTTACAATAGATTTTTTATTGCTTTCTCCTTCGCCTAGTTTTATTTTTTTTAACATATTTTCAGCCCTAAAATATAAATAACACGTTGAAAAATGGAGGATTATTAAAAGTCAAACAATAATAAAATAAAACCTACTGCACAGCCGCCTTTCTTTTGATTCTTTCTCCCATTATAACAACTTTTTCGGATGGTTCTTGTGAATGTGCACGCATATGAATTGTTAAACTTTGTGGCATAACAAGAGAGCCACATTGTTCACATTTTACCTTCAACGCTTCAATTTCCTAGATACAAATAAAATAGAAAATATTAAAACACAGCATTAAAAATAGCTATTCACTTCAGATTCTCTTTTTACACGGAAGATTATTAGGAAGTTGGATAGTTAATTTTTGTGTATACACAAAGGTGTTTCATCTTCAACGATCATCTGTATGAAATCATCTGTAAATGATTCAGTAAATATGATGTCGACTTTTAAAATACATACAGTCAACCCTCCTATAGCGCCAAGTTTGTTCACGAGCGGGCGTTATATTTTGTTGTCAAACAAAGAGCATTTATCTTAATTTCGCTCGATAATACATTACATATTTACGAAATATATAGTTTGACCGTAATTTTTTTAGCATTTGGTAGAAAACGTTTAGAAGAAGCGCTATAGAAGGGTTGACTGTATATATAAATAATTAATAATAATATAAATTTCACCTCTGCAGATTTATCACAAACTTTCATATGCGCTATGAAGCCGTAGGACGACGATCTAGTTTGTTGACATTTTTCGCAGATGAGTACTTTACCCGATTTGACTTTTTGCTGCAATATTTTATGAACAAATTTGTCGTCTGTAAAATCCTAAAATAAACAAATTAATATATCATATATAAATTACATTTACAGAAATATTAATTGGACACTCACAATAGGGGGAGATCCGACCATCCACGCGAGAAGATTGTGGCGTTCCATATTATGCATATCCCAGTTTCGTATCAACATTACTTCAGAGCAAGACGAGCATTGACAGTCTGCCTTAGCTGATCAACAAAAACCATCAATGAACAATAATAATAAATAATTCATTTAATTAATCAGAAATGTTTACTTACGATTCAAGAGTAAAGCTTTTTCTTTTTCGGTTTCAAAGGATTTTGCAATAGTCGACGGTCTACCTCTCTTTTTTGGCGGTGTTTTTCGCCTCGGAATCTTGGAGGCTATTTCGATGCTTTCATCCTGAGGTGATGGAGTTGTAATGCTTTCATCTTGAGGTGATGGAATTGTCATGCTTTCATCTTGAAGTGATGGAGTTGTAATGCTTTCATCCCGAAGGTTTTTCTTCGGTCTGCCTACTGGCCTTTTCAATATTGGACTATTCAATAACTCCTTTTCGCTTTCAGTCAACACTCTTGGCTTTCTGCCTCGTTTCTTCGGTACATGAGCTGTCTCAGTCGTTTCATTTATAGTTGTATCGATAGTATCATCTGCAATATTTTCACACGATGTATCTTGCACAGTAATATTTACTTGACTATCGATCGATGATTGATTAAAATTTTCAATACTACTGATATTAGGATCAATAATTTCTTCTAAAATTACATCTTCAGAAATGTCGATAGATTCTATCACTGCTTTAGACTTTCTACCTCTTTTTTTCGGCAGTATATGTTTGTTCAAAATTTCTACTTTTTTATTTATTTCACTAGTATTAATTGTTTCCGAGACGCTATTATTTTCATTGGAATTTTCCACTACATAATCATTCATCAACTTCGGTATCCGTCTTCTTTTTTTTGTACATCTTTCGTCATTACCGATTAACGATTCGTCCTTTGTATTATCCGGAGAATTATGAATATTAGATTTTCTACCGTATTTCTTCGGTATTATAATACTATTCGACTCCTGCCCTACATCTGTCGGTTTATTTTGGGCGAGTGGAGAAATTGTATCACTCGGATATATCGATGCAACTTCGTTAATATTTATTTTATCTAAAACACAGTCGTTACGCACATTCGGCATCTTAATACTATCCTTATTGAATTTAACCGGTGAAATTGATGTATCGCTGTTGAGAGTTCTCGCACTATCGTCCAGTAATAAGCCGCCGGTTTGAATTAGAATATCGGTATCGTCTAAAATATTGCAAGAAATGTCGTTAATCAATGAACTTCCTAAACTGCAATTGGATATAGCGCTAATATTATTAAAATTTTCGCTCAACGACACATTATCGCCTAATTCCGACGTTCTATCAACATTTTCTCCCTTAATAATAACAACTGTACCGTCCGATTGGTTCAAGTTTGTTTCATTATCCGGAATATCGTTCAGGCTACAATACAAATCCGAACACGTGAGATAAGTGTAATCGTATAAATGCGTTAGAATTTGTAAATCTTTTGAATCGTTAGAAATATACGTGAGATCTTCTTTCAGCTTTTTTTTAATGCTCGAAAATTGATCCTCCTGTTTGATCGCAAACGTTTTCGGATTCAAAATGTCTTGTATTTGAAAATATAAATCGGTTAATTGCTTAGATTTGCTGACTGATTCGTCAATGTTTTGTTCAGATTGATTTACGGAAATTTCGGATATGGAAGAGACGGAAGTCTTCGTCATTTTATTTTTATTATTGTAAGTTTTACAATATTTTCTATCCACGTTCGATTCTGTGCGATTTTCAGATGTATTCTTATTGGATGGGTGATTTTCTTTTTTTTCTTTAATTCTTGAAAATGATTTTAATATCTGAAAAATCTTTTCTGCACCGGACAATTCATTTTTATTGCATTTTTCTTTAATCGAAGTCGGCATTTCGACTTTGTCCGTTATATCATTATTTTTAATTTCAGTATTTTCTAAAGGCATAATTAATGTATTTGTCATGTTATCCAAATTTTCAGGTCCAGCTTGATTTTTTTCTTTGATCAACGTATCCGATTGCCTCTTTGCTTCATCAGAATTCATTTCTACGTAAACGCATTGCATTTCGACATTATTTGGATCATTAGCAACTGCGTCTGTAATCGATGTATCAATTACAATTCTTTCCGGTTGCTTATTCACTTCTTCAGGAACTATTTCTATTAAGGCGGGTTGAATATCGACATTATTAAGATTAATTACTGCGTCTACAATCGATGAATCTTTTCTAATATCATCCGATTGATTCTTAAGTTCATCTGATTTTTTTTCTACTAAAACAGGCGAGTTATCCAATTTATTCGAATCAACCACTACCAATGCATCTTTATTCGATTCATCTGACTGACTCCTCGCTTCAACAGGATTTATCTCCATTGGTTGCATAATTACACTCTCATGACTATCTATTGTGATTACTTCTGATGATGGAATTGAAATAACTTTATTAACATTAATGGCATTTACGACCTTATCGCTTATCAGATTAGAATATACAGATTCGACAGTATTAGGGTTATCTGATTTATTATCGACGACAGTGGACTCGAAACACACAATTGAATTAATTTTATCGAAAACTTCTTCTTGCAATATTTGCACCGAGCCCAAACTAATATTGTCGCATAAAATCGAGGAATTTGTATTGCAAGTATTTGTGCTCTCGTTAAAATCGTATATCATGATGTCGTCCGTATTGATATCGGGAAATTCTTCGCGTATATCCTCTAGATTTTTATTTAAATTCAATATCCTGCATTGTTCAAATTTTTTTAACGGTTCAAAAACGACCTCATTACTCGTATTTTCTTCCGTATCCGTATTCAAGACTTGTGTATTCAAAATTTCTTCCGTCTCTAATATTTTATCGGTGTTTAAAATTTCAGCGTCTTTATTAATATTTACAATTTCTTGAGCGTTCGCAATTTGTTCCGTTTTTCCTTGAATCACAGATTTTGTATTCAATATTTCTTCGGTGTTTAAAATTTCTTCCGTGTTGAGAATTTCTTTATTATTTAATATATCGTCCTCAATTAATATTGCATCTGAATTTAATATTTCGTCCGTAATCAGCGACTCGTCGTCTTTAATCATTTGATCTAATTTCTGTTCTTTTTTATTATTCAATATTTTGGATTTGATCTTATTTCTCAACTCAACCTTTTCAATGACACTTTGTTCGGATGTTTTGACTGCATTCGATACTTTGGCGTTATCAACTTTTGATAATTTACTCTCGGCGTGATGAACAACTCCCGAATATTTTATAACTGATGAAACTGGCACATTATCGCTCGATTTTTCTGAAAATAATTATTCATTACCAAAGATATATAATAAACATTCCATAGAAATAATATACGAACCAGTTTTTTCGTCCGTTTCTTTTTTCACGTTCAATTGTAGACTATTTGTGTCTATGCCGAGCTTCTTCAGAATATCCGGCGTTAGCACAAACATACGAGTTAATTTATTATCTTTAGACGATTCTTTTTTTGCGTCCTTAGCGTCGAGTTCAGCGCTACTACTCGCCACGTTATTTTTCGATTTTTTATTATTTGAATTAACATCATTCCGTAATTTGCTTATATTAGGAGTAATTCGCCTTCTCCGACTAGTCTCAATAATATTATCCTCCATCGCTACGAACTCAAATAGTCACTGAAATCATTTAAACGTCAAAAATACATTTAATAAAAACGAAAATTACGTTTTTCTATAATTTCACATATTAAATTAATTAAAAATAATGCAATGAAACATAGTATTAATCAAGACTTGAACCCATACCTCTGGAATCACTAGTGAAATACCTTAACTAATTATGCCATAAGTTAAAAAAACTTTAATACTTTTAAAACGGTGACAGATTAAAACATGTATTTTTTTTAATTGGAAAAAAATATTAAAATGCATTGATAATTTTTTGACATTATATCATGCGTCACATTCATTTGCATATTACGTGTGTGCAAATGTGTTGGCAATTATACCACTGCATCGACACAATTCATCGTATTATTTAACTATTTTTCGTGTTGAAAAAAAAAATAGTTCTACCGGGAATCGAACTCGGGACTGTCCAGACCATCTGACAGCGCGAACCTCATGGCAGTCAATGTGGTGCGACGCGAATAGCTTTCGTAGAAAACTGTTCAGCCAACTAAATATTGAACGAGAAATTATTTAAAAGTATTTGAAACAAAAATTAAATTATTTAAAGTCTGAATGTGGATAAAATATGTTTATATTATATAAAAAAAAATTAGGTGAGGTAACAATAATATTGTTTTATAAATATCATTTATCATAATTAGGTGTGGAATAAAAAAATGAATAGACTTACTTGACGTGTATAAAAATACATGCAGCTTTCGTCATGCACGTGTTTGAGGTTATGTCCTACAGAAGAACCACTACAGTATTTTGGGGGGAATGTTGGAGCAAAACAATCAGGAATAAAAATCTGAGCTCCGGATCCCAACTCTCCAGAGAATCTGTAGCGGTTGAAAGTATTTAGAGCTCTTCTAGTGGCCAACTGCTCCCTAAACCCGTCAAGATAAATTAGTCTTTTTAATCTAAGGCCGGTTCTGTTGTGATTGTAACGCAGCCACAAAACGTTCTTCACATCCATCGCTGTCCTTATATTGTTCATTTTATCATAATTTGTAGAAAACAGTATTCTAAAAGTTCTCGATCCTTGTGTAAAAGCTAAAGAATAGCATCGTTTATCATGTCCATCATATATTCCATGTTCCAATTTTTTGCACATCTGATATTTGATATTGTAACTTCTTTGCACCTCTTCTCCATCAAAGTGGCGCCTAGTACTCGAGACCATTGTCAATTTTCTCTGTATGTATATGCACTAGGGAAAATAGTGCAGTGGTTTCCCCTTGCCTTCTGCATATTAAAATCATCAGTAAAATATAGACGAACAATAGAAATATTATACATGCAGATAATTTGCGAGTGAATTACTCGCCAAAAGAAAAACAAATGAAAGAAATATTTTATTATTTTAATAAACGTAAAATGTTTTTGAATACACAGTAAATACTGTCGTATTATTTTATGTATGATTAAAACTTTAATGTAATCATTTCGAAGATTAAAACACAAAGTGGTAATAATTGCATCCTACAACGACATTTTTATTAAAATATTAATGATGAAGATTTGGACTATTTTAGACATGCATTACGTTCTATATTTTTAGTTGTTTGGTGAGAAGCACAATTCAGTCACTGACAAAATCCGAAAGGGGGAAGCCATTTTTTAATAATTTTTATACTACTACTATTAGAGTTCTTCAAACTCAGCACCTGAAACTCAACGGATAATGAAGAATAAATAATTCATCTTCATCATTGTGAGAATACCCGATCAACGACCCTCCCTTCGTTTACTTGAGACTAGCGCATCGCACGCTCTCGGGCTACATGTGATGAACCTATTTTCTCAACAGAACCGAAAAAGTCTCATCGTATGATAAATATTTGTTAAATAGATTATAATTAATATAATCTAATGCTTTTATTCATGTTTTTAATAGATACAATTGGATTTAACTAGGCATAGACAAACAGCGCATAGACAAGAGCGGCACGTTGTGTTGTTGACCAAGTGTCAGCGTGACAGACGGCATGGGCAGCCCCGAGCGCGAGGCGGCGAGCGCGGGGCCGGGGGGTGAGGAAGATGAGCTGACGTTGCCCCGCGCCAGCCTCAACAAGATGATCAAGGAACTGGCGCCTGCCGTGCGAGTGGCCAACGAATCACGCGAGCTAATCCTCAACTGCTGCACTGAGTTTATTCATCTAATCAGCTCAGAGGCCAACGAAGTTTGCAACCAAAACAATAAAAAAACAATCAACGCTGAACACATATTGGCAGGTATAGCAATTTTCGAACAACTCTCATAATCGTTTTACTTGATCAGAATCAAATGGAATAAATCAAGACTGCATAAAAAATCTATCATAGCTTTTCTGTTCGGTAGAAGGCGATGTGAATAAATTCATCTAAAATAAACTCACTCATTTTTATATTTCTTTAAATATTTTTAGCACTGGATAGATTGGGCTTTAGTGATTATACAGTAGAAGCGGAAGCAGTAGTCAGAGATTGTAAAGCAGTAGCTGCCAAACGCAGAAGACACAGCACTCGTTTAGAAAATCTAGGCATACCTGAAGAAGAATTATTACGACAACAGCAAGAATTATTTGCAAAGGTTAAAGAAATCGACTAACTCTTGACTTTAATTTAATTAATCAATTGAAATTAAATACATAATTAATTTATTATTCCAGGCACGAGAAGAACAAGCTATTGCTGATCAGCAACAGTGGTTACAGCTTCAGAGTATGGCGGGAGCAACACCGCCTATCAATTTACTGACACCGACGCCTACCCCCAAAGCCGATCCAGACACGGACGACGATTATTCATAAAATAGTATATGAACGAGATGAGCAAACATCAAAAAATGATTTATACTATTGCGCTTCTCAAATGTTATTCTTTCTGAATCTATGTGTTTCATGTTCATATTTATTACACTTGTGATCCTGATACGATATAATCGTAATTTCGATTGTTATACTTTAAATAAATTCAATTTTTACATATTTTTCGTTATTCGCTAACTCTTAAATAATTAATAATAGTTTATGAATCAATGGATAGATTTGTTTACATTAAGGTGAAACAAACTATCATTTTTCAAGTAAGAACCCTCTAAAAGAGTATCTATCCATGTCATGGTTGGGTTTTGGGACTCTAATAGTAGATCCATCGATTGGTATGTTGACAGTATGCACCTGCTAATTCCAAGTGAAATGAATATTCTGAAGCTCGCTTAGGCTAGACTTCTTACCAGTCTTTCGGTTCTTACTTAATTTTTTGATAGACTCACGAATTTAATTCTTTGCAATGATTGCATTAAGTTGATGACGCTAATCCCAGAACTTGAAGTTTTGTCTTCTTTATATTCTGTATCCATTTTTAGACGTTTAGGTCGTGGATGTAGATGTCCATTAAATTCTTATGGTCTTCTGGTATTGTTTTCTGTTCTTTGTAAGCTGAAACAATTCTTATCCTCGACTTTTCTTTCCACTAAACAACATTTGCCTTCCATTCGATCCTTTAATCCCTGAATAATGAATCCAAAGTATTTTAATTTTAGGGCGTTCTGATCAACAAGAGTGAAGTTGTCGCAGCAGTCCAAAAATTGAAAAACTGTTAAGCCCCTGGCTTGAAGGATCAACAAGACCAAGACAAAATACATGCCCATATTCCAAGGATGAATCCTTGCAGACAGCTTCGAGATTGTCCAGGAATTCACATATCTCGGCTCACTTATTACAAATACCAATGAAACCAATTTGGAAGTACGAAGAAGAACCACGTTAGCAAACCGATGCTACTTTGATTGAGATTCCTCTCAAGGAAGACCAAAGTCAAGCTCTACATGACCTTCATCAGGCCCGTCCTAACATACACCTCTGAATGTTGGACTTTGACAGAACCAGATGAGCAAAAACTGGATATCCTGGAGAGGAGAATTCTGAGACGAAGGATTTTGAGAGGAACATTTAGAGCCGTATTCAACGACTAAAAAAGGCGTATCCGAAGCAACAAAGAGCTGTACCGACTATACAAATATATACTAGTCTCAGCTGTCGTCAGAGTGGCCAAACTCCGGTAGGGCAGTCATGAATCAAAGCCACTAAAACGGATTATGGTTAACATGCATTATTGAAACTTACCGGAAGATGGAGCGACGTGGTGACAGACCAGATAAAATGGAGAAGGGTGTTGGACGAGTCTAGGGCTCTACGATTATATTTGTTAAATCATCTCCATGGTGTTTGTTTTCATTTTGCTAGTCGAGGCAGTTTTCAGTTCTCAGGCAGGCATTAGCAGTGGCAGATTTCCCCTTGGGATTACACTTGGGGCCTCAAAGTTCAGCTCTCCAAACGATTATTTTTTTATTTTAATAACAAAAATAATCGATAATTTAACAGTATTCCCTAAATTTAATTCAGTATCTATGGCATGTTTTTCAGGTGGCTACTGTCATATTTCGAACCATATGCACAGACTGCTCCGCGGACCATGATCCATAGATTTAGGACGATAGCTACCTTAAGACAAAACGATGCAGGGCATTAGGGTCCTCACCATACGGCCCTGCAGAGATCCTTCAGGGGACCTCGGAATTCTCGGAACGAGATCGCTAATATCGATCCCCAAGAATCTAATAAAAAAAAGAAAAAGAAGTAGCAATAAAATTATAAAGTAAGAGTCGAGTGTTGTCTCGTGTCGGTGTTGGACGTGGCGGCAATGGCAATTGGGCAATCATGGTTTCATAGATTCTACAAAGCTGTAAGGAACCAGGCGCCTATCCAGGCCAATTCGGTGACATATGTTCTACAGGAGGTGCCTGTGGCATCCGATCAGACCGTAAATTAAATACGAATTGACCCTAGCGTCATCTGATTAGTATTGTTACAATCCACGTGTTGACAGCTCGTCTCTCGGGCTTATGGTTTGCGACCTGGCCCGTATATAAAGAGCCAAGATAACCTGAAGGACAACCGTCACAGTCCTGACATCAGCGCTGAGACGGACGTGTCTGCTGGAGATCGCATAGTGTCCTCAAGATGGCAAGATCCAACTCAGGGTTAGAAGGCCACTTAAACAATAATATTATTGTTTTTTTTCTGTCTTTTTACATTCATTGATGTGAAATTAATTAATTGAATAAAAACGTAGGGGTAGTAAAAATATTTTGAGAAGCCAAAGGGGGCTAAAAATTGATTTGCGCCTGAGGCCTCTCAAATGCTTAATCCGCCATTGGGTCTCAATTTCTTTCTGGATAGTATTCAACGAAATTTATTCACCGATTGCAATAAAAATAACTTATTCTTCTCAAACAATTATTTATTATTTTACGAGATATAACGTGAAATTATATTTATCTTATGAAAATTATCATTTTTTTTAATGACTGAGCTTCGAAATGTTTTTTCCGGTTCCAGATATAATTAACAATAAACAACCATATACTGCCGTCGTCTCAATTACGATAGGATGCGTAATCGATGGCGTCCGTTGCCTGTGAGTATGCCTTGTAAATAAATAATACGAGTAATAATTTCATTTTTTTCTTAGTATATATTTCTTTCCATAGTTTTCCTAATGATTTATTTACAAGTCATGTAATTTGTATTTGTAAAATAGTACATAAGCGATAACAATGACATAAATAACATCTTATTTTAAAGAATATATATTAATTAATTAATAAGAATAGACATTTTTATTGTACTAATTGAATCATAACCTGATTATTCATTTTTATACATCGCTATATACGGATTGAAATATTGTATTGCTATAACCAGCACGGTCTTCTAAAAATTGTGCCACCATAATTTATAACGTCAAAAAATATATCAATTTATTTCTGGTAACCCTTAGGAAAAGCACTGATTTATATTTATTAATTAAATTATTTCTCACTAATATTGTGCATAACAAAATAAATAGAAGCCTTAAATAGATGATTGATTTACTTCAAAATGACTCAGTTTTAAATTAAATGCATTTTAGTTATGTATAATAAATATTATCACATGTCACATAGAATTATGTAACGTACGAGCGCTGATAATTATGTGTATCGCGAGCGCTCCGAGGGAAAATAAAATAAACGCAGCGATACAAAATAATTATGATCATAACACGCATATAAAATTTATTACGATAGATTGAAATTTGACTTTATGTTCGGCAAAACACGTAATGCGCTCGCATATCCAATTTCAAGATGAAGAAATGCATTTGAATCCCGTAAATATTAATTTATCAGTATAAAATCTAATCTCTATAATTATCAAAGGCAGTCTTCTTGTTTCTAAAGTTAAACTGCTAATAAGCTGAATCGTCTTTTATATAATTTGATTAGAAAATCAGCCGTTCAATTAAAATGATTGTAATTTATTTTTATATAACCGATAACTATAACATTTAAGATAACTAGCAAATTCAACCAAAAAGATAAAAACAAAAATAAAACCATAGAATAAAAATTAATCTAATCACACCAAGCGTATACTAATTGCAATGGTTTTAAAAAAACCGTGTCTATATATTAGGGGGACCGGAAAGTAATCAAAATTTCTTCGATGAGGTTATTCACACTTAATTTGTGCCGAGACACGGTCCCGCAAACACGTTAGTGTTGTTATTACGTTTAAGCTATGGTTGTAAATTTTATTTTCTACGAAGACGGTGACAGAACGGAATACAATCTGCACATCTCTTTTGTCTCGGTATGAAGCCGATCCGTAAAATATTTAATAATGTTGGAGAAGTTAAAACGCACTTGGAAAGGTTTGTCAATGAAAAATCGAAGGACTTTTTATGAAAAGGGAATCGACGAACTGCCAAAAACTCTGGCAAAAATGTGTTTTTGATTACTTTTCGGTCCACATAATAGTTATTTAATACGAAATTCAATAATATTCAGGATCGCATCCAGAAAAAAGCAAAGCCAAACCAAAAACCACTATTCACAATTAAACGTATCGATTTATAAAATGGAATTCGGACCAAAGGTTCGTCAATTTAAAAAAAAAAAAAACATTGCCGTATAAATCATAAAACCGCGCAGATGTTACTCTTATCAACTAAATATCACATACTAGAAATAATAGCAAAATATCATTGGGCGGTTGATATGTACAAAAAAAAAGACGGGAATGGATCGGCAAAACATTTTATAACGAATCAATCTGATTTTAAGTAACGTTATTGCGTTCGGACAATAATAATAATATCCTTTATTCATTCAATACTTAAAAACTACGTACGTTGAGCTGTCTGATAGAGTATTGTTAATTAATGTCATACAAAGTACATATAATCATCTAAAATTCATTATTACAATATATACTCAAGCTGCACATTTTCTAATACTGCGATTTAAAACAAAGTACAAAATGCGATAATTATCTATTTTTACATGTTACTGTACAACCTATAATATTCAAAGGGTTTACATTTAACCGGGTTTACACCAATAAGTAAATATAATCTATACACTTTACTCTTTTTTTTAATTTTTTTTACCCTTGCGGTCTTCTTATCGAGGTCTCGAGTGTAACTCTCGCCGTCTCTTGTATAATCATAATAAAAACGGTTTCTATATTACTATGATGAGTTATAATTGTATCTATCGTATATAAAAAATATCAAAATCAATTAAATTAAAGGAGCGTTATACACCTTTTTTCTACTTAATTTCAAATGTTAGTAATGGCGACAAACTAGGGGCTCAGCTCCTTATAAGCTTATGTATAATTACACATTTCATTGTCACTTATATTGGACGTTTGATATAAAATCATAAAAAACCCTCATATTTAATTAAATAATTTCAAAAAGTCGACGATTTAAGTCTAATACATATGAATGATATAAAAATAAAAGCGGCAGTGTCGGCGAAAACCAAATCTCAAGTAGTAATCGTATGTCATTATATTTATTTTTATTTCTTTTGGTTTTAAAAATTAAATTTCCAATATTTGAGCGATGCTCCCAATGTCGAATCAATATTATTCAAAATCTGCGGCAGCGTATAGACGTATTCATCCATGAAATTACAATTTTTAATTCGGTTTATTCACAAAAAATAAAATATTCCAGGGCTTTTTTGTAATGCAATGCGATGGAGCTGCATTCCGGCACATTTTTGTATAAAAATTATGTTTTTTTAATTTTTTAAACGGATACTTTAGTAAAATGCTTGACAACCGTTCGAGTTCCGGCACTTTTTTTTTCACGGTAATTTTCCGGCACCTTTTTTACAGGAAAAATTCGGCACATTTCTTTTAATGATAAGAGTTCCGGCACCTTTTTAAATAAAAATTATATTTTTTTAAAGACATTTCGATATAATTTTTCCTAGTAAAATGCTTAACAAGAACTGTTCCGAGTTCCGGCACCTTTTTTTCACGGTAAGAGTTCCGGCACTTTTTAATAAAAAAAAATCCTGGAATATTTAATGTATATTTTGACCCTAAAGCATGCGGATGAATTTATAAAATGAAAAAAAAGGCAAAAATTGTTTTATTTCAGGCACTCGTGTATGTAAAGAAACATTGGTGCCCATAATATTGCTCTAAGTTTAAAACCGAGTGTGCGTTCAGACGTAACAAATCTTTAAGCAATGATCTTCACACGGCTGCGTTGGCCCGATTATCGATACGAAATTTTTATTTACGTACACTTGACTAAATTTTTTACCGTTTGTTTAAAGGACAATCAGTTTTTTTTTGCATCGTTCGCTCACTGATCTCAACTCTGCACTGTTATATACTCCACCACATTTACGAATCGGTTAATTCCACAATTTAATTTGCATCATTGTTGCCGAATAAAACCGATTTTTTGTTACGTTCGCGTTCCGAAATTATTAAGCGAACGCTTGGTGATACAGAATGTAAAGTGGCAATGCGAGAAGCGCACAATAGAGAGCCGGAGAGCAGGAACGAATCAACCGATGATGTCATTTGGACGACAGTGGCCATCTCAGGTTGCGAACCAACCCGCGGCCAGAGCCCCCGGGTCATTGAGCTTTCGAAGGCACTAGCTTTCTGGAACGAGCGCGCGCCTCTTGCCGACTGCTCGTATACTCGAACCATAGCACGTTCGGAATCAACGTCGTATCACGAAGCAACAACAACTCCGATATTCTCCTAAAAAAATATATTACGAGCATTAAAATAAATTAATTCGATAATCACATTGATATATTTATATTTACCATGACACAATTTGCGGAAATATCGGCGTCAATATGCAATGCGTGAGAGCGAACCAAAACGTAGCCGACGCTATGCCGACGAGCGCTCCGACTGTGACTTGCTGCGTGCTATGATACAAGAGGTAAACTCTGCCGATAGACACGGAGATGGCTCCGGTTAAAACCGCACACAGCACTCCGGCCACCCAAACCCGCGATAATATCGAATTGTTGTTAATATGATGTAATCTGAGTTAAATAAGCAGGATTAGCATATTATAAACCGACTGAATATAAATATATCGATAGTTAATCTAATTCACCTTATGAATATGAAATAAATTATGTAAGTGGTAAAAAACCACATGAACTGCGCATGCGACGACGGCATTCCGTATTCGCTGTACAGGCTCTCCCTCGCCGCCGGACGTTCCTCCTTAATGATGTGCTTCAAAATCATATTAATGATTTCGTTCACTAACGTTCCGATGAAGAATGTTATCTGAAACATTTCCGGCAAATTAATATATAAAAATATTGACATAAACACAATGAAAACTCACCGTGTGTAAATCTCTTCTGAATAAAATTAACGCTACGAATCCGGCTCCGATTCCGAACGGGCTCAAGCTTATAATGGCGAACAATTTTCCAAGGAAGTCTCCTGTTGAGAATGAAACGTGGATTATTTCGTTGGGTAACGTTAATATAGAATATATCGCGAGATAGGGCTCCGTGTTGGCACGCACCCTTGGGATACTCGACGAGCGTGAGGGCCAGCGGGGCCCACTCCTCCTCGCGGCCCGCGAGCCCCATGTCGGCTCCACGCACCGCCACTCAACACCACCCGTCACCAAACAGCGCACGACTCTGCGCCCGTCGCCAAACAGCACACTTGCCAATTTTTAATAACAACACAAAAAAATTGTAATCCGCAATAATGATACGTATATAATAATATTTTATGAAAAAATACGCGTACAATCATACATTTTCAGCTATATATAAGAATTTTTCGTTCCGATTCGGCGAATAAAGAAACGATCCCGCCGACTGGCAACACCGACCGGTTGTCAACTTCGCGAGCCGAAAGCGAGTGGCCGCCTTTTGCAGCCATGGTGTTTTACTTCGCCAGCAACGTGGTGTCTCCGCCCGTCACGTTGTTCATGGGCATTGACAAGTATGAAAGTGTGTACCCCCTAATTTCATCTTATTTCTTTTATTAAACATTTAATAACCTCAACGTTTTAACTTTTTATTATACCGAAAACTTATATTGTTGAATTATTAGGTCAAATCCTAGATAATATCCGGTTTACATAAAATGAATATTTTTTACATAACAAATAATACAATAATTCAATTGAACGAAAATTATATACATTTTGTATGATTTTTTTACATTTATTATTTCTCTCATTACAAACAATCGGTAGGTTCTTCGTAGGTAATTCAATGATTATTGTTCAGAGCACTTAATAAACTTTTAATGATCTAAAATTCCAAGCAAAGTCTGGAACATGAAAAGTATGCCGTGGACACTTTACCGTTATCTATAGCCATTTTCATTCATTAAATAATGTATTTAATCTGCTTCCTGACACACAAGATGAAATTATAACGTCTTTATCATAGTCTGCCAGTACTGTTTATCATTAATCATCTTTCAAAGACATTTCTACCGGATCATTGTGTTGCAAATGTGCTTTTAAATTGATAACTTTACATCTTTAAGTAAAAAAAAACAATTGGTATATTAGGTTGTCATTAATAACTTTGAATTTGCTTTAAAAAAATTATAAAGTCCATTAAATCATTCACAATTAATATTTTAGATGATGATCTTATAAAATGGGGATGGCCTGAGGATGTTTGGTTCCATGTAGATAAAATATCATCCGCTCACGTCTACTTGCGGCTGAATCCGGTAGGTTTTTTAAAATATGTATTAATACATTAGAGCGTCATTCTGTTAAAATGTTTACAATACTTCGATATAATGTGGACTAAAATATATTTCTAATTTTCAGGGGCAGACTATTGACGATATTCCTAGCTCGGTGCTAGAAGATGCCTGTCAATTAACCAAAGCCAATTCAATAAACGGAAATAAAATGAACGACGTCGATATTTTATATACAATGTGGCATAATTTAAAAAAAACACCAGCCATGGAAGTGAGTATTTCATAAAATAAATTATATACGCCTTTCAAAACGTTAATTTTATTACTCCTTTTATTTTAAGGTCGGTCAAGTAACATTCTTTAAAGACAAAGAAGTTAAAAAAATTAGAGTGGTTAAACGCAACAACGAGATAATTAATAGATTAAACAAATCAAAGAGGGAGGAAAAAGTTGACTTTAGAGCGGAGCGCGAGAAGCGCGATAGATCTGAACGAGAGGATAAAAAGCAACTGGTTAGACAACAAAAAGAAAGAGAAAAGGAGGAAGAGAGAAGAAAGAATGATGAGGCCGAACTCAGAAGCTACAGCACTCTAATGAAGCCCGAAAATATGACTACTAATTACGATGATGGAAACGATTCCGACGACTTCATGTGACATGGATATACAACCGCGTTGCTTAATATCCTTCAGTTTCGCCATACTGTAATCGCATTTCCATACTTACTGATAAAAATTTATTGAACTTTATTAAAGCGAGGAAATAAATTATTGTTTTGATAACTGAAATCACCGTCTCGCGATAACATAAATATTGATTTTGTGATAGGCGATCCAGATTTCTAAAGAGCTCTTTTCATCATCGTTACAATGTAATCATTGGAATTCTCTGGATAAAGTGATTGATAATATCCACAAATTTTAAATAATGAAAATAAATATTTCATTGACTATTTGTTGTATTTATTTAATCAAATCCTATCCATGTCCCCAGGGGGGCGCTTTATATAAGACGAAATGTGACAAAGTGATACCGAACTTTGTTCTAAAGAAGAGATCGACTCGCATTTATGTCAACATCTCATAACCTTAAAAAAAAACAAAAAATACCAACTTAAAAATATAACATCATAGACAAAGAGATGGGCATAGAGTTCGAGAAGTCTACGTTCTGAGAATCGATATTTGGCATAATTATTTTGCGATTTTTAAAATTTCGCATCTATTCGCAAATTTTAAACAATTTCGTATAAATATTTATATTTAGCTTTTTTCGTTTTTATTTTACATTTATCGCAAAAAGCGATAATTACGTACATATATCTAAATATGACGTAATTCATTTCATGTACTTGGTTGTAAATTTTCAGTGAACTTACAATAAAAAAAAATCTAAATTTTTCGCTGCGCGACTTGCGCATTAATGTCGGCCAAATTATATTTTTTTTCACTATGTGGCCTCATTTCTAATTTGATATATAAAAATTCTACATCAAAATTTTCTCAGCGCCTTGCCTTGAGCGAGATTTTTATTTCTCTGTCGATCATCTCGTTTCTTTTGTATTTTATGCCCAGGATGGAGCTGTGTCAGACGGGTCTGACACAGTTCCATCCCTTGCCATCCACCTACACTACATAGGCCAGCTTGGGGTCGGCTCAATAGGTGTAAAAAATCAGTGTCTTTTCCTGAAACGCGTGATTTTAAAAATTAAACTAAAATTGCTTAAGAAAAGGGAGAGGGAAAGTAGAATTGCACAACTCTTCGAAAGTCGATGCAAAGCAGCGACCAAATGCTACGTATTCAATTGAACCCTCCACCGGGAGACGCTTGGGGGAAATACCGCAACGGACAGTATGTAGTAGGTCATGACGTGTAACCTCCAACTGACGACAATACTATAAAACGTGACTGCAATCCTGCAATGACAGACGAACCAATACTTTTATTATAAAACTATTAAGAAACCAATCTAATATTAATAATTGACTAAACAAATATAAAATAGCATTAGCAACAAAAATATGATTTTATTGTTAAATCTATAAAAATTAATCTTACAAGACAATATTACTAGATTTGTTTCAGAAGAAGAGTTGTTTAGTGAAAATAATATATATTGTAATTTTTTTTTATTTGTAAAATTAATCCATTTATTATAATACAATAAATAATACCGCTTTAATTTGTATTTATTTTGTAGAAATATATCCATATTATTCTAACCTGGCAACACTTGCAGCCGTCCGGCTGTCATTCACGCGCGCTACTTGCAAAATGAAGTAATGTTTTTATACACAAAAACTATAACGCATTTTAATATAAAATCATATTAATTAATAGCGTATTACTTACGATTTCTATATAATATATTTAAATTTTCCAAGCATTGTTTTTCTAGAAAAATATAACTAATATTAACATATCATTTTAAAGTAGCATTATTTACAATTTTATTATGATTATATTTTGTCAATAGCTTATTTTATATGTATCCCTGTATTATAATAATATATTAAATAATACAATCACATCAATATTATCGGTTCGACATATCAAAATTGAATATATGATCTTAATTTTATATTTTAGGTTAAGTGTAGATGGCTTATTGGTATATTTTCCATATGATTACATATATCCAGAGCAATATGCATATATGCTCGAATTAAAACGTGGCATCGATGCAAAGGTATATTTATAATACGATTAATAATTTTGATTTATCATTTAACATTCTTATAATAAATCAACAGGGCCATTGTTTACTTGAGATGCCTTCGGGCACTGGAAAAACTGTCACGCTACTGTCATTGATTGTAGCATATATGGTCAAAAATCCATATCATGTCAGGTGAGAAAATATTTTATCACACATTCATAAATAGATACAAATTATAATTAATTTATTATTGCAGGAAATTAATTTATTGCTCTCGTACTATACCGGAAATTGAAAAAGTTATTGAAGAATTAAAAAATCTATTCGAGTACTATGAAAAAAATACGGGTGAAAAACTTAATCTTACTGGAATGGTTCTTTCCGCACGTAAAAATTTGTGCATTCATCCAGAGGTATCTTAATATTTATATTGAGTTTTATATTCAAATTCATTGCAATTCATTCTTGTATCAATTAATAATTAGGTTTCTAAAGAAAGAGAGGGCAAAACCGTCGACGGGAAATGTTATTCACTAACTGCCAGTTATATTAGACAAAAAAATGTAGTTGATCAATCAACGCCGATTTGTAAGTACACAATTATAATCCACACCGCAATAATTGATTTTTAATTCAATCCAAATATTTTAAGGTCAATTTTACGAAGGATTCAATAGCGAAGGGAAAGAATTTGTTTTACCGCACGGAGTTTATACGATAGACGAAATGAAACAATACGGCGCCGATAGAAATTGGTGTCCTTACTTTTTAGCGAGACATGCGGTATTTAAATTTAATCACATAATTATTTATTTAATTAAAAGTGATATTTTAATTATACTGATTATTTTTATTCAGGTTTCGCACGCCGAAATTATTGTCTATTCGTATCATTACATCCTCGATCCAAAAATTGCTGATATAGTATCGAAAAATTTCCAGAAAGAAGCCGTAGTCGTGTTCGACGAGGCGCATAATATCGATAATGTGTGTATAGATTCTATGAGCGTTAAAATAACCCGAAGAGTCATTGAAAAGAGTGCTCAGTCGTTGCACCAGCTCGAAAAAACTGTTGCCGAGTATGTATAGTTGTTAATTATTTAGAATATGTGATATATTATACCTGAAAGAAATCACACTTTTATTTATGAAGGTAAAATTTATGTTTTTTCATATTTCTTTTACATATTATTATAAAATATAATGTATATGATTTGAAAAAAACTTTCCGGCTTTAAATTGAAATACTCGTGCAAGTGTCCTGTTAGCCTAACGGAGGGACGGGCCCCTTTTTGGGCTGGCAGATCATTATTGCACTCGGCGATAGTCTAAAACAGCCGCCAGGTGTGGCATTGCTTCCATCGGAAAGAGTTTCCTCGTTGCCACTACAACTTAGGACCTGAAGGACGGGGGCAGTTTGTAGGGAGTGATAATATGGTGGAAAACGGCTCTAGGTACTATCCCGCCATTTGCCTTTGGTTGGCTAGAGAGCCGGGTCAACCTAGCCCAGGATACTCGCATCTCCTAATCAATTACTCATGACAGAGACACTAAGAAGTGTTTCTTACCGGGTCTTAAAGGGTTGGAACGGCGAACGAGTTGATTCTCGGTATTTCGGGACCTTATACTTTTGTGGCCATGCTGTGGCGAACATCTCTGTCTGCTGTCACGTTCAGATATCGATGTCGAGTTTCTCCACCCATGCTTCAGCGTGTTTATCAGCTTTATTTAGGGTGAGGATGCCTCCGCTAAGCCTTCTCAGTCGGGAGTCTTTCATTATATGGAGCACAATTTGTTTCGGTGCTCTGCAGTCGCATTTTTGTTCGGTTACCAGCCCCCAATGGTTGGTACGGCGGCCATGCCCGGTGCGGATGCGGTTAAGTTGGCATCATTTTTTCCGCGATAGGATCTACGATGATATCCTTGTTATTCAATGTTGCTTTTTTCCATCTATTCCGCCATATTGTTATCGGGTTCTGGGCTAGTATGATATTAATGGTTGAGGAACATGAGGGTTTTCTTGATATCAGCCTGGCTGGGGGAAGGTGTAGGAGGCTTTGTTTATTAAATACTTCTTACCGCTTCCTTGGTATCTCCCCTATAGTTTTCTAAAGGCAGCTTTATGCCGCAGTCTGCCGGCACAATGTTACAGAGTGTAGATAACCAAGCAACGGCAATTGACCTTACTCAATCCGAGATAATCCTCATTGCCTTAGGTAATTCTACATCTATTCATACAGGTGCACAGTATTCTGCCACAGTATTTAGACTAACCCCTTAATCGCAGTACTTGATGTTAGTGTGTTTGCACCCAAACCCGTGCCAGCCGGTTTCCGCATAAGGCTAACCCAAGGGTGAAGGTAAGGGTTCTATCAAAGGCGACCCCGAGGTATTTAGGGCAAGGATAGTTTGTTATTGGGTTGTTATCGAATGTTATATTTAGGGGGCGACGTACCTGAGCGTTGATTAGGTAGAAGGGGGCTACCTCTGTTTTGCTAGAGTTCAGCATGATGTTCCACTTTTTGTAATTTTTATTTAAAGTGACGAGATCGTTTCTTATTATGTTCTTGCATTGGCTCCAGCTATTAGTTTGCCATGCTATTGCCATATCGTCTGCATATTGGAACTTGCGACTTCGCTCGAGGGGGATATCGTTAGGATCCTTACTGAACTCATCGTGTTTCTTCACTCTTCTTTTTTATCTTCGGATAGTACGTGCCGTGTCCAAATTCTCATTCTATTTGTTTTACCGATGCGTTGTAAATGTGACTGAGCAAAGAACTTTGGAGATTTGTGGCTCTGCGATAATTCCTCGATGGTTAATCGAGGATCCGACTGGACCAAGTATGTCTAGATATGTCTAGGTGCATCTTTTAGATTTCTATTTCCCATAAATAATGCTAACCATTAGTTCTAACCAAAAAAAATTACAGACATGCTTTCTTAACCACGATTTCTGGACAAAAACTACACCTGAATTAGGTTATAAAATATGCGATTTTTTTCTGGTCCCCCTAATAATTAATTTCTGATTCTAAATTCAATGTTTTATGATCAGAATGAAAGAAGACGACGCGAGTCGCTTAACTGACGAATATCATAGGATGGTCGAAGGATTACGAGAAGCTGCAATAGCAAGAGACACCGATATACTATTAGGAAATCCCATATTACCGGAAGAAATTTTAAATGGTGATCGATCGTACGATACTCCTCACGATGTAATTGTGAATATTAATTGTTTTTGAATTTTAGAGGTTGTACCTGGTAATATCCGCAATGCAGAACATTTTCTCGGATTCCTTAAACGATTTATTGAATATTTAAAAACACGATTAAGGATTCAGCACGTTGTGCAAGAGTCACCAGCCGGTACGAATCGCTTTCGCAAATTTGCAATCGAGCTAGAGCTTAATAAATTTAAAAATATTATTTTATAGGATTTTTGAAAGACGTTGCGGCTCGGGTTTGCATCGAAAGGAAGCCGTTACGTTTTTGTGCGACGCGTCTTTCATCGTTGATGAGAACATTAGAAATACCGGATCCTTCGAATTTTTCCTCGTTAACTATTATTGCTAATCTGGCGACATTGGTCGCGACATATACCAAAGGATTTACGATTATAATAGAACCGTTCGACGATAAAACGCCGACTGTTTCCAATCCCGTCTTATATTTTAGGTCAGTATTTTATTTAATATGTATATCGATTATCTTGGGTGTTTTTAAAATATGTGTTCAATCGTTTCAGTTGCTTAGATTCGTCGATAGCTGTTAGACATATATTTTCAAGATTTCAAACAGTCGTAATAACGTCAGGTAAAATTATTGATTACTTAACATTGCAAATATTTTATTTTAATCATTTTTTTCGTGATTAGGTACATTATCGCCGCTCGACATGTATCCAAAGATATTGGATTTCAATCCAGTCGTGATGAGCTCATTTACGATGACGTTAGCTCGTCCGTGTTTACTTCCTATGGTAACATTTTTACATAATAATAATTTATAATAAACCGCTATAATTTATTTTTAATTATAGATTGTTACGAAAGGAAGCGATCAAGTGGCCATATCTTCGAAATTCGAAACCAGAGAAGACGTTGCTGTAATTAGAAACTATGGCCAACTTTTAGTCGAGGTATAATCGTATTTAATATATTAATCATAAATTATTGTGGTTTTTAATTATTTTTTTTATAGATAGCGTCTTGCGTACCCGATGGAATCGTATGCTTCTTCACATCGTATTTATATTTAGAATCGGTCGTCGGATCTTGGTACGATCAAGGAGTAGTATCGTCATTGCAAAAACACAAATTGTTATTTATTGAAACACAAGACAGCGCAGAAACTAGCTTCGCCCTCATGAATTACATCAAGGTCGATAAATGCAGTAGCATTATTGATGAAATAATGAATAGTTGACGAATAAATTTAATATTTTTTAGGCTTGCGAATCAGGTCGTGGTGCAGTTTTGTTATCCGTAGCGAGGGGTAAAGTTTCAGAGGGCGTTGATTTCGATCATCATTTGGGGAGAGCTATCCTCATGTTCGGCATTCCGTATGTATACACACAGAGCAGGATATTAAAAGCGAGGTTGGAATATTTACGAGATCAATTTCAGGTAATGTTTATTTAACAAATCACATAATAAATATATAATAATACACAAAATAAATTATTTATATTTGTTTAGATACGAGAAAATGATTTTCTTACTTTTGATGCCATGAGACATGCAGCACAATGCGTCGGAAGAGCAATTAGGTTTTTATTAATAATGTTTATCTTATGCCATAATTAATAATTAAGATGTGAGAATAAAATATTTTTTTACATGGCCGAAATATGCTGTGTTTAGACTCTGAAATCTATTATTTCTAGTTTGATTCCACCTATTTGCATTACTTGACAGTTACCGGCAAATTTTGCATAATAAACGAAGAGAGGCTAAACAAGGGATTCTAGATTCCTTTTTGAAACACGGAACAAAATGAATTAATCTTTCAAATATTTAATGTATGCCTTTTTTGTTATTTTTCAATTCTAATCTTTTGTTAATTTTGCTTATTGCGGTCATGTCCAGAACTTAACCCCCGCGATGAACTGTATAATCATTTTATTTGAGCATCACTCTAACATCTTCACATGTAAAATGCGGTAATGATAATTAATTTATAATTTTTCAGAGGAAAAACCGATTACGGTATTATGATATTCGCCGACAAGCGATTCAGTAGATCTGATAAAAAAAGCAAGTTACCGAGATGGATTCAAGAACATCTGAAAGACTCTTTATGCAATTTAAGTACTGAGGAAGCTGTTCAGGTAAATTTTCATTATATTTTGCATCCGAAATCTATTTTATACACTCACCGCCGAATGTCTGTTGCCCAACTCGTCATTTTATACACATTCTTAATCCCTAATCACTCCCCTTTTCCGAATCACGTTATTTTATGAATCCGATGTATAACGATTCATATGTACAGATATGTAAACGATGGCTGCGTCAGATGGCTCAACCGTTTACGAGAGAGGATCAACTCGGCGTATCGCTACTTACGCTCCAACAACTGCAATCCGAAGAGCAGCAGAGCAAAATCGAAAAGCAGGCTTTGCAGAAATAGATTTAATGCAAATACTTTTTTTTATAATACACAAATTTTCCGTGAATCGTGTTATACTTTTTTTTACTACCACTCCGCCTTCGAATGAAAAACGGCATCATTGTTTTTAACTAAAATTGTTTTTATTTAATATCCGTTAATATTAATTTACAACGTATTATCACAATAGTTTTAAGAATGATAGATTTACACATATAATGAATTTACAATAACGTCTAAATCGCTCGTCAATAAATTATGTAGGTGCCGTTGTATTTCTAAATTTTTTCATTTGATGATTCATCATGTTCATGAGATTTCTCCCGCTATCGGCGCATATCTCGTCTCCGTCCCTCGACATTAAAATGTGACGATTTTCGTCGAGGCCGTTGATTATGTGTCTGAAAAAAATAATAATATTATCGACCACGTCTTATGTATTAATTAATCAATACGAATATCTATAACCAATCAACCTTGTGGCGTTATGAAAGATTTGGATCGTCGATAGCCATTTAATTTTATACGTGAGCGGAGAATCTTTTTCGCAGTTCATGTTTAACAACTCGGCGTATCCGTAAAACCTCGACGTTGTTTCAACAGAAATGAAGAGGATTATCTTTTGTCCGGTCTTAAAATAAATATACGATAAAAAATCATACTTTACGACGTTAATTTATACATGAATTAATTAATCACCTGTGCTGCTTCGGCTATTTTTCTTTCCGTGTTACTTTTGAAGGTCCACGAACCTGCACTCTGACTGTTTTCGACAGTTTTCATATCGTTGGACGTCAAGACGAAATAACGAATGTTTTGCAAAGCCGTTGAATTATTTTTCTTATTATTAGTGTTATTAGAATATTTCTCGATGTTCGCCAGTAACAAACTTCCGCTCTGCGGACTCAATGGACCTTTGTTTCTATTGAACGGCTGAGCCGTTTGTCCGGATTGTGCTTTGTTTTGTTTCATATAATGGTTTCCTTGATAACTGTGCGATTTAGGAACGTTGCAATTGTTAAAGGCTTGACCGGATCTACCGTCGTACATGAATCCGGAATCGCCGTCGTTACCGAACGATCTCATATTCTGTGAATCCATCATATTCGGCTTTCGTCCTATACTGATCGGCTGTATCAAGCCGACATTTCTCTCTTCGGTCATTAAAATGTGTACGATGGCAGCGATTATCTTATCGTCCATGTTTCCCACTTTGAACGGATGAAGCATTCTTCGAATCATCAGAGCTGAAAACTTTTGTCTGAGGAAATATATTCCTAGTGCGTCGTGAGGCGACACTGTGAACGAAATCCAATCGTCGATGGACAAGCAGCTCTGTTCGGCGGGGAGGGCGTCGCCTTCTTCTTGATCGCTATCCGAATCGTCGGATAATCCCGGCAAATTCATCCGCAGAGCGGTGGCGCTGAGTCGCAGAGGTCCTCCGAACAAAGCAACCGTCACCGGAGTCACCACAGTGTTGCAACGAATCAAACAGATTCTTCCTATCCTCGTTATCTCTTCGTAAACGATCCAATCCGATGGAATATTCGTTATCGATGCCTTCACTCCCGATTTACCGCCTCTAACGTGCAAAGCGGATCTCGGATGAAACGCTAATTTAGCTTCCTTGTTCGTACGTAGCACCATTTCGTCGTGATCTATTCTGGCTATCGACGGATAAAGTCCACTGACGAGAGCCGCTTTCACCACGCACCACTTGTCCGAGTTCTGATTCAAGTCTTTCAAATCACCCGTGCCCTTAGTTTTGAGAAATCCGATCACTCGTAATTGCGCCATTAACTGCGTTCGCAAACCGACGATCATCTCCATCGACGCTTTGCTGATGAAGTTATCCTTGCAGAATTTCCTTTCTGTTTTATTCCGATGCGACACTTGCCAAGCTTGAAAAGCCCTCAACAAGCCCATATGATCCGATAGCGAATCGGCAGAAAACTCTTTGCGAATATCGCCGGCGATTCTCTTATTGTCTTTGCTCGGATTTATCTGAAAAGGTTCGCGTACGGCTAAACTGCAAGCGATGGTCAGGACGGGATCCAAGCATTTCAGCATGCAGGCGTATAAAATCATTTTGCCGAACTTCGGTTCAATCGTCAGTCCCAATAAGTGTTGGCCGATCTCCGTCAAATCTTCCATTTGTGTTAGAGCACCGATAGTTTTGAGCAAGGAAACGGAGCTCTTGATCATCGGAAGCGATGGTGGTTCTAACGCTTTCGAGAGATAATCGGCGATCGTCGTGCTATTCGGAGCCAACAATTTCGTTTGAAGACACAACTCGTGCAACGGGACTCGCAGTATTTCCGCCAGCGATTGATTCGGCATGCTGTCGAATCTTCGCTTCGAATAAATCAAATACGCCTTACCGGGCTGGGTCCTTCCAGCTCTGCCGCTACGTTGCAAAACGCACGCTTTTGAAATCCACGACCTCTGCAAGGAGCTCACTCCCGTCAGCGATTCGTAATACATCTCCTTAGCTTTACCCGTATCTATGACATAGACCACGTCGTCGATGGTGATCGACGTTTCGGCGATATTCGTCGACAATATGATTTTTCTTATGGACGGTGATCTGACGAACATCTTCTTTTGATCATTTGTTTGCATATTGCTGTGAAGAGTAAACAGTTGGTAGCTGCCTTGCTTCATGTCGCCGGACATTTGTATAGCGTCCTTCAAATAAATAATATCGTCGTATCCGGTCAAGAAAATTAATATGCCGCCTTTCGGCTGCGATAGATGAATGTGTTTGATTATCGCTAAAATCAGTTCGTAGTCTATTGCGTTTTCATCTATGGCGTCCTGGTAAAGCTCTAATGCTAAATCGCACTTATCGTTATCGGGGACGACTGCTACCGACGGTTGTATGGCATCAGTTTTTAGATTTTGTAAGTAGTTTGCGCAGTCGGTCTGGCCGTTGGATATTGCGTAATCGTAGGCCGTCACACCAGACTTGTCTTTTAGAACTAAATCGCCGCCCATTTTAATTATCTCTTCGAGGATATCTATGCAGCCGTGGTAAGCGGCTACCATTAAGCCCGACATGCCGGATTCGGAATGTTGACAATTGATGGGAACTCCCTCGGATGTATACATATACAAAATCTGTCCGAACGAATCCAGGGTGCCGCTAGATAAACAATCGTTGAGAAATTCGTCAACGTCCGCTTGCAATTTCGGATCGATTGGTTCACCGCTCATCGTTTCAATTATAATCTCTTGAGGCTCCTTAACTAAATAAAAAAAAATATATTTCAATTAGAATCGTCATTGAGACAAATTATTATAAATAAGGGGGACCGAAAAGTAATCAAAATTTCTTCCATGAGCTCATTCAAAGTTAGTTTGTCTTACAAAGTTTTGTTATTACGTTAAAACTATGGTTGTAATTTTTTTTTCTACCAAGGTGGAAAGATGTTGAGGCCAACAATAGAAGAAGCACAGTTACGTCTTTGTATGCTATTTTTATTTGATCAAGGAATGAAGGCAAACGAAGCAGTGAAAAAAATTACCGATACTTACAGAGATATTCTGAAACTAAACAAGTGTCATCGGTTGTTTAAAAATGGAAATAGGAATCTCAAAGATGTCACGTGAAGGATGACCCCAAAAATTAGATGATGATATCTGGAGTGGATTTAGATCCTCGTCAAACAATGAAGAATTATTATTGAAGAAGCTGTCGTTGGTCTACAGTTCAGGATCATCTTCGTCGCATAGGAAAATTGTACAGGAAAGGAGTTTGGGTTCCTTGTGAATTGACAGAGGTAGCGCTAGATCAACAGTGTACGGTCTGGGCGTCTCTTTTGTCTCGGTATGAAGCCTATCTGTTTTTGTGGTACCTGTAAGTACCTGTTTCGACCCCTCGAGCACCACTAACAATAAAGATGATCCTTGTTTGTGTGTGGTGGGATTTTTCTGCTTGAACCCAGTGACACCATTACAGCGACAACGTACTGTGAACAACTCGAGCAAATGAAACAAGAGCTCGTAAAAAAACGATCTGTTTTGGTCAACAACAAAAAAAGGATCCTTCAACACGATAATGCGAGGCCTCACGCTGCAAAAATAACACCGGAAAAAATAAGGGAGCTTGGATTGGAACTTTTAACTCATCAACCCTATTTCGCTCCGTTGGATTACCACCTTTTCAGACCATTAGAGCATACATCAAGAGGTAAAAAATGTTGGAGAAGTGAAAAAGCACTTGGAAAAGGCCTTTTTAAAAGGAAACCAAATGACTGTCTTTACGCTGGCAAACTTTACAGATATTTTTAATAAATAAATGTTTTTCGGCAGCAAAAAATAAATTTTGATTACTTTTCGGTCCCTCTAATAAACAATATAATATATACCTTGAGGCGGCGGTGGTTCTATTGGTTTTTTCATTTTCGCTAGACCTAATACCTTACGTTCAAGTATTTTCATATCGTCGGATTTATATTTGATTGCCGATAATATATCTTCTAAATAAAATTTCTGAACATCGTACATCTTTCCGGGTATATTTAATACTGGACAATTGTTAAAATATCTGCGAGAAAGTAAAACATTTCAATAAAACTGTGTAACATTGATTAATGAAACAATCGGCGATGGAATCATACTTCGAGAATAGAGCTGGATCTATCGTTGCGGACATGAGGATCACTTTTAAATCTTTAAATTTTGCCATAGCGTCTCTTAGCGATACCAACAAAAAATCAGCAAATTTATCACGTTCGTGTATTTCGTCCACGATTATGTGAGTGATTGACGAGAGCGCCGAAGCACCTCCCATTAACGTCCTCAGCATCACGCCGTTTGTACAATACGTTAATACTGTCTTCGGACTTATCCTTGATTCTAAACGTATCTGATAACCGATGGCCTGTCCAATCTTCTCGTTCCGTTCATAAGCTACCTGCGGAGCAATTAAAAAATATATAAATTGTTTACACAATATATGAGAAATCATGTTAAATAAGCGTTACTAACTCTTTCGGCTACGGAAACTGCCGATATTCTCCGCGGCTGCGTGCATATAAGCCTGCAAGATTTTTTATCTTTCGCGCTTTGATCCAGTATAAATTGCGGAATCTGAGTCGTCTTTCCGGATCCGGTTTCACCGACAATCACCACGACCTGAAAGAAAAATTTACGTCAATAATTCATCAATCAAAAGTGCGTGAGGAAACAATAGTTAATAAATTAAATAGAATTTAAAAGTATCCAAAGAATATGTTTTAGTTCTCTGTCTTCTTTCGTCTCTTCCAAGAAGATTAAATTGTCAGATCAGACATTTCTAACTCTTTACTACTACAATGTTTTTCAAAATACTACCAAGGTGATTGGAAATATTGGGTCGATGAAAAAGTATTAACGCTTTTTTATGATCCTGGCAAAAAATATTATTTTTCTTGGAACTGATGAACAATAACATGTTGTCAGATGTTTCCTCTAATTTCTATTAAATTTTGCCTTAGCCACCGTACAGTAGAACGCCTTTATAGTTTTTAAAAATTGAAACGAGAGAAGATGCGCTTAAAGTTCGACAGACACAAAGATGGTTCACAAAATTCTGATCTGGAGATTTTTAATTGACTGATAAATGACGGACCGAACGGCCTTCCAAGTCTGATGACGACAAGTTAAATCACAACTGACACCAATACACGTCAAAATGCCAGGGAGATCGCTGTAAAGATGATAGTCAACCAATTAACCATATTGAGGCATTTGTATCGTATAGGAATGGTTTCGTCATACGTTTGGATTCCTTATCAATTGTTATCTGCCTATTTATTAGACCGTGTTTCACAATTTTTTTTGCATCGATTGGAGACAGGAGATGAAAAATGGATAGGGTACAATCAGTAGCGAGCTGGCAGTATCCAGCTCCTGTGTGCAGATTTTCAATTATCGCCCTTGTACATCTGGTGCGCTTGAAAGGCGTCGACAGGAGTAATCAGCTATTCAGATCTGTTATTCTTCCAGATCTGGAGAGGGTTGAAGAGTTTCTTTATCTCGGATCACTACTTACGGAGTAACGGAAATTGTGAGCCGGAGATAAGAAGGTAAATATGGATGGGTAAAAATGCGATGTCAAAGTTATCAACAATTTGGAAAAACAGAGGGATATCCAAAAAAAACCTTTAGTGCAGTCTGGTATTCTCAATTTTTAATTATGGTGTGGGAACCTGGACCATAAAGAAAATATGAAAAAGAAAATTGACGCCTTTGAAATGTGGTGCTGGCGACGTCTGCCAAGAATACCATGGCCCGTTAAACGCACAAACGTGTCTGTCCTAAAAGAAATGGGGAACTACAAAGAAGGCGGTCTTTTGACCATATGTCTCAAAAGGATTTTTCGATACTTTGGGCATCTAGCCAGAAGAAACGATAGCCTGCAGAAGCTCGTCGCGCTTGGAAATGTACAAGGACACATTCCTAGGCTCCACCGCAGTAGCTGCGATGCGGGATGCAGAATGCAGAGAATCCCAAGATATGAAAAAAATTTATGACATTTTTTATTAAAAACAATGGTTCATCAGATTTCGGCAAATCGGCTGAAAAAATTGTATTTATTTCATATAAAAAACGGTAAAACTCTCGCATCAACCCAATATATGGATTTTTTTTAATTTATGGGTATATTTTTTGTTGTTGTGTTGGTACACTTGTCCCTGACGTAGTTTGACATTAGTAGCTTTAATATTGGTTGTTGAAAAGGTGCGAAAGTGCAAAATTTCACATATTTTTTTCCTATCTCGTATAGTTATCTCTAAAAAAAGTGTTTTCTACCACTTTTTATCTAAATGCTTTTTTTTCATGCTTCTTCACACATAGTAATAATATATGAATAAACGAGATGGATGACATGGTTCAAATTATAAGTCTAAGTTTTGTTCTTAGAACTCGGGTAATATTGCATTCCAGCATTCTCAAATTCATTTGTGTTTTGATCGATCAGAATTCTCGTTAATATCGTGAATACCAATTATTTATTGATATTTAACAACTCGAGGATTAAATATTTATGTTTTTCAACCATAGGAATGTAGAAACGGTGTCAACAATGGTGGATATTGATTTATCAATAAGTCCGCTGGTTAATCTAGATTTACAGATAATTAAGATGATTAATGCATATTTAACGATGAGTCAACCTCACAGATATGTACATTTCGAAGATTTAAATTGTGTTTTAGGTTAAATTTTTATAGATGTTTAGAAGACTGTCCTCTGATTTTTGATTGAGGAAAAGTCGATTGAAAGATTTGTTCATGAAAAAACTGATCTTCATCGGCAATTTTGCTTCTTATTATGGCATTGCCTTTCTCCGGAACACTTTGTGCTATTAAAAGTGCATTCGTTTACGGTAAGTGAGGAACGGATTCAAAGTTCCAGGAAAAACGCAACAATTGAGGATATTTCGCCGTCGATAATTAAAAAAAATATATAAAAAACGGTCGTATCCAATCGAGGATGATGAAAAACACTGAAATAGTAGAGGTAATAAATTCGTCACCTGATTTGCGTTCACCAAACTTAATATCTGATCTCTATAATTGGATATCGGCAGGGTTCTTTTAAAGTTCAACATGTCGGGGGTGCATATCGTCGTCGGCGGGACGTTTGGCACCCAGTTCGTGATGTGCCCGCCGATCGACACGTGACCGTTCTTTTCCCTCTCGCAATTGGTCAAATCGTCTTTCTCTTTGCTAGTAATGGGAAACTTATCGATCAACTCGGCGACGATCTGCCGCACCGGCGGATCCAACGAGAACGTGGCATCTTTCTGAACCAGAGTCGAAACGGTTCTCTTATAAACGGTGACGTATCTCTTCGCGCCTAGAAATAAAAAAACACTTCTTGCACAATGTTGCGAAATATCATCGTCACGTCTAAGGTGCAATGCCAACAATCAAACGGGGATTAATGCGAACGCTATAGGAATCCAATCGGACGGAAGTGCGGAACGGAATGCGAAGCCTCGACTGACCTTGTCCGCGCGATTTGGTGCGTAGGCCGAGGGCGACGGCTCGCTCGTGAACGAAAGCGCGCTCGATCTGCGACAGCGAAGAGGGCAGAGGGAGCTCGGCCAGGTCGCCGCTCAGCAGCCCGGCCAGCTGCAGCTCCAGCCCCATCCGCGCCGCCTCGCCCACGCGTCGAGCCGCATCGCCGCCGCCGCCACCGCCGCCGCCTCCCCCGCGACGCCGCTTGCCGCCACCCATAGTCGCCGTCAGTAGCCGCCGCTGTCACTCCACAGGTTGCGGCTGTCGCGTGCGACACTTCGTGCCCCTGCCAATTAGTGTTGCTAGTGCGATTAATGGTTTAACGATTGCAATCTACCCTCGTAACGCTAAATCTTTAAGATCAAATTACATATTTTGCATATATGTAATACATTGTCGCGCAAAATAAAGGTCATTTAAAATATGTGAATGGAAAATAATGTTTCATGTATTGATTTCGATCAATTTACAAAATACAATTGAAAAACCTAACCTTCATTTTTTTCTATACAAAACTACTAAAATTGATTCAGGTGGCCATTCGCGTATACAATTATATAAATAATAACAACAAGAAATATAACGTAGATATAAAATACCCAGTTAGAAGATATCCCTTGCTTCAGATCTTTATGCGTTTTTTAAAATTTGAATTTGACACATTATTTTAAGGAATTTAGTATTGTTTTATCTTTTTTGTGAGCTTTAATAGTTTTTTTTTTAAAACAAAGAAATAATATTAAACCTGAAGAGTCTAATGATTAAACTAGAGATGTTTGTGCAGTTTTAAATATTGATTTATTTGTCCTCGTCTTTAGATAACCGACCACCCACCCCTCCCCATATATATTCTATTAGAAGCCCCTGAAATGTAATTAACACCAGGCCCCAAAAAGTCATCATCCGCCACTGAGCGTTGACTTTGCCTACGCTATTGCATAACTATTGCAAAACGTTAAAAACCCCATTTTTGTACTTACATCGAGCTTGGTATTTGTCATTTTGAAAAAATAATATTGCGCATGAAAATACCAAGAAGTGCTGAGCAATGGACATGTCGCAACGATACAGTTTATATTCATTGATTGCTATCGTACAAAGACGCAAAATTATTCTGTAATTTTTTTTTTTTAATTTTATCATGTCGATAGTGAAACAATTTTGCTGCATCTCGTAAAAATATGATCTTTTCCATTAAATGCACGATCAATCTTATAAAAAGTTCTAAAATAATTCTCTTAAAATATTTATGTTTCGAAATATAGCAAAATTACTTTTCAGCATCGATATTTATAATATTTTTCCTTTGATTTACTAGTTTTTAATTTTTACGTTAATACATACAATTTAAAAATAAGTTTTAGGATAACGTTTCAAAATAAAACGACAACGCAAAAACGAAAGTAATACACTCCCGTAAAAATATTATGTAAAGCTGGCAAGGTCGATATTTGAATTGTTAGGGCCCCGAGTATAATTAATAACAAGAACATGTATGACATTTGACGGGCTTGTCTATTCGACGGTTTAATGAGGTCGGGTCGGTGATGTGTGTGAGTATATCTAAGGAATTACTTGTTTTTGTCGCTATTTCTTTTATCGTGGCCAACTGTTTCTGACTGTAAGCGTGTTCGGACGTTTGTTCCCTTTGAGAAAATGACAGTCCATTGTTCCACTAATGGCAATTTTTGATGGAAAACCTTATCTCAGTTTGCTGTTTGCGCAACTTTGTTTACAGAATCGTTCGCCAAATTGTATCCAACAGTTTTTAGACCGTCGTCACTAGACAATTTAAAAAACACTTAAAATTTGACAGATCATGCAATAATATTTCGTTATTAAATTTTCTCATAAATAAAAGAAATTTGATTGAATTTAATATGCTCTTCAATCTACCGTTAGTAATTATGGATCTTTATAACCTATATGTTTTATTTCAGATTTTATATTGAGTATATCAAAAGATGATTTGTGTGCGATGTTGACGTTGCCTTTTAGATATGTTTTATCAATAATAATTGCCGCACCCATTATCAATTACGTACACATATTTAGAATGCATCGTATTTATTAAAATGTAATTAAGATCACCGACGTAAAAATGTCTCAAACAATCCGCTCATGCATTGAAGGAAGTCTTCCGCCGTGTTATATCGAGAAGAGATTAGACGAACGGAGGGCTAATTCCAGGGCATTACGGTAAATACATCATTATTAATCACCATTTATTGTGATATTAATGAAAAAATAATAATTTCAGGCAAGAGCGACAGCGAAAGCCGGATAAGCCCGAAGATTTTGTATGCTATTCTGATTCGGAGAGCGAAGAAGACACTCCAGCACAACAACAGCAAACGTTGAGAACGTCATATAATTTTGTCGATTATGTGTGTTCCCGTGAAATACAATCTCGAGAGGTAAAATATAAATACACTCCCGATTATCCGAGCGTGAATTTGTTTCGTATAACAAAAAGTTTAAAAAAATTAAAAGATGGGGAATCTTAATCGAAGCTTTCCAAAGAATATGGAGAAAAGCTTAATTATAAGCTTTCTAGCTAAATTAAATTTTATATATGTTCAATTGAACATCTACTTCGTTCATTTTTCCATTTATTTTACATGACGCTAAACATTCTTTCAGAGTGTGCTGATGTTGCTGAAATTAAAACCGCTTATACAACTATTTTTAAAATATTCATACATACATAATCAGCACTTTAAAAATTGTGTGCCATTTGATACATGATATGTATTTATCTATACTAGTTGAAGAAATGGATTCCGATATTAAAATTCTTTTTCAGAGAAATTGATGCAATAGTTACGATTCCGCGGAGATTAATTAATTCTTTTACAGAGAGAAAACATATGTGACATACGACTCCTGAACGTCGTATGCTTACAATACACCTTCCGGTATTCCGCAAGGGTCAAATTTAGGACCTTTATTATTTATAAATGATATTTATCGGGTCCTAATATTGCCATTTCGTTGTATTTAAATATTTTTTATTATTTATTATCCTAGCATATTTATCCATATTTATTACGTTATTTTCTCTTAATTGTTTTTTTTTAATGCCGCATTTGTTTCAGACGAGAATCGTGAATCCATCTTATGCGTCGCGTCATATTCTATCACATGAAATGTTTAAAGAAACACCGGTCAGCCTGGGGAATATGAATAAAGTATTTTGTTCGCAGTGGCTCTCGGATAGGCAAGTTGTATTCGGTACCAAGTGCAATAAGGTAATATTTATATATGTATGTACCCAGAATTAATGTCCATTACTCTCTTTGACTTTCTGCCTTCTATTTATTAAAACATAAATTAATTTTCTATAAAATTCCTGTGGTTTTGAATCTCAATACCTAAAAAAGGCTGATTCTATCACGTTCACTGTTTTAAATTTATTGTTTTCAAATAATGTTAAATCTAAGAGAATATCAGTGCGGACTCTGCCCCGGAAGGTCATTGAGTGACAATTTTTCATGTCGGGCGGCTTTCGAGGATGCTCGCCAGTGAATAATGAGAGTGGCAATTGGCATGGGACAGTGGCTCAATGAGACCAAGACAAAATACATGCTTATATGTCAAGGACGAATCCTTGAACCCCCGAGAGTCGAAGAGTACAGTTTCAAAGGCGTCCAAGAGTTCACATATCTCGGCTCACTTATTACAAAAATGAATAAAACCAATTGGGAAGTACAAAGAAGAACCATGCTGGCAAATCGTTCCTACTTTGGACTTCAACAGCATCTATGGTCAAGTTTCCTCTCCAAGAAGACTAAAGTCAAGTTCTATATGACCCCCATCAGGCCCGTCCTAACGTATGAGTTTGAATGTTGGACTTTAAATCCTCTCCAGGATATCCTGGAAAAGGAGAAGTTCCGTTCAGGATGGAGGCTTTACTTTATAGGCCCGTCCTATGGTACACTGGGCCAGCATACATTGACAGGCACAGAGAGAAACCCCCTCAACAGTAGAAACTTACGTCCATAATCAGAGCAAACGGCCATTAGGGCTAAGGAGTCAGGTTAAGCAGGGCGGTTCTCGCCCTGAAACGACCGGCAAACTCGCTGAAAGCTGCAAATGCGGATCGATTAGTAACGAGGTCGGATTGGCCAATCAGGCCATGGGCTTTCCTGACCGCTGTAAACATCCTTTCCATTTCTGAGTCAAGCTCAGGACACTCTCACAGTCCTAAGGCTAAGGTTAACAAGCCTTCCTGTTCTCGGAGAAAAGGAAGATCTGAGGTGATCGAATTACGTATAGAAGGATTCTGCATCATTGAAACTTACGGAAAGATGCAGTGATGTGGTGGCATACTGGATAAAATGGAGAAGGGTGTTGGATGAGGCCAGGGCTATACAATAGAGCTGTTACGCCTATGATGATGATGGTGATGGAATAAATGTTCCATCGCCCGAAACAGATAGGTATCCAATGGTGCCAGATCTGGTGAATATGGTAAATGCAATCAAGTGTCCCAACCGAGGGCGTTAATTATTTGTCGTGTTGTACGATCATTGTTATTTACTGTTTTTTTACTAGATTTGGTTTCTTTTGACATAATCCCGCACTTAAACCATTTAGTCGATCACAATACAACCCTGCCGTGATCGATTCATTCTTCTATTCTTTTTGCATCCCATCGATAACAGTATTTTTTTGGATGCAGTCTGGCTTATGGGGTTGGAATCGCTTTTTTCCAGGGTATAACCACTGTTTTTCCTTCGTAATGTTCGAATAGAGAACCAATTTCTGATATCCAGTATTTAAATCCCGAAGAAACGGGCGGTATTGCTCTTTTTCTTGAAATAATCTGCATCTGATGAGACGTTCCATCTTGTGGACCCAAACACCTTGTCTTTGAATTTTTTCTCGGGCCATGATATGCACGATCTTATTCGATAAGTCGCCAATAATCACCATTGGCTTTATTTCAATTTCAGTTTTCAGAGCCACGTTTTTTATCTCAAAACAATATTTAAATGAATACGACATTAGTTCTGGGTACCCCTAATATTTGATTAAAAACGACTATTATAATAATTATTTTACGATTTTTCAGTTAATGGTATATGACGTGAACACTAGACAGCTCGATAATATACCTACGTTACGAACTCGGCAATTGTGGAGTGCACACGAACACCAAACAGGGATACATGCCGTCGAAATAAATCCATCAAAAACCCTCCTCGCTACCGGTGCCAGAAATTCCTGTGAAATTGCAGTGTATCGATTGCCGACGTTGGATCCCGTGTGCGTCGGTGAAGCTCATAAAGATTGGGTAATTAATTTTATCGTATAAATACGATATAAATTGTTCTGATCAATTTTTTTTTTGTATTAGGTGCTCGATATGTGTTGGTTGGATGACGAGTTCTTAGTATCGGGATCTCGCGATACTAAAATGGCTCTTTGGCGGATACAAAACGACGAAGACGTCTGCGTAGAAAAAACGAACACCATAAACACCGTCCCGAATAAACCGTCTACGTCCGTTGCACCATTGAATCCGAATCAGCCGCAGTTACCGTTACACGATTATATTACGCCGATCACCATCAAGGAATGCAAAGCAGGTAATTACGATTGTTGTGCGAAAATGCTCGGAAAGATCGTACGAATTATATGAATTAATTTTCAGGTCAAAAGGTGCGAGCAATAACGTTTAATAAAACCTGGAAAGAGATAGCCGCATTGACTTTGAACGGTTATATACACGTATTCGATGCGGAAACGTTTAAACAGAAGATATCTCGGAAGCTGCCTTCTTGTCAGGACCTCGTTTGTTTAGCTACTCAAGAGAACGGTCTATATGCGATCGGATGCAAATCGTACACACTGTTATTGGACTGCCGTACTTTACAGCCGATCAAGAAGATAACTTCACGGTATAACGGTTGTGGAATACGTTCGGCGAGCTTCCAAGGGAATTTATTGACGATCGGGACTGGATTAGGTATGATTTTTGTGTACAGTCATCCCCGATTTATGCGGTTTTACTTTAACACGGTTGAGAAAAATGTTTTTTTTTAAATATACTCCCAACATCCGCCGCGGCTTTTCTCTTTCGGTTGACCTTCATTTCTTAGTCTATTTTTTTCATTAACAAAAAGTTTGTATGTAAACAAAATTTGTTTATATATCTTTACATATTTTATTCAAATTATGTTTATATTGAGTCTACCGGAAAGTTCTATCAAGATCATGTTAGAGCAAAATCCTTTTTTGACAACATCGAAGATTGCAGAAAGGCTTGATTCAGCTCAACAAACCATTTCGGACCATATTCGGAAACTAGGATTGGTGTGGAAATATTCAAGATGGTGCCACATGAGAAGAATTTAAATGATCAAGTGATATGCACATCTCTGCTTGCATTAAAACCAAATCGAACCCTTCTTGGACCAGATGATATTTGGGGATGAAATGTGGATTACCTATGAAAACGTCGTAAGGTGAAGAGTATATTGTGAATCTGGAAAACCTGCCCCCTCCACCTCTAAACTTTAAGTTGAGCCCGAATAAGAGAATGTTGTGTATATGGTGGGACACTCCAAGAAAAGAGACTGACGATGTTCCATAGAAAGGACATCATACTGCTTCATGATAATGCTAGGCCACGTACTGGTTTGGGGACTCTTCAGAAGCTCGCAGCTAGACGAAGCAGAAGCAGAAGCTAGACTGGGAATTTCTGTCACATCTACCATACTCCCCGGACCTAGCACCCTCTGATTAGACAAGAACTGGTTAAATTTATTGCCTCCAAGGATAAGGCATTTTTAAAAATGCCAAGAAGCCATAAATATTGATGGAAATTATATTATGCCACGCAATGTTACAAAGACGCCAGTAAAGAGGAAAGTTAGAAACAAAGATACAAATTTAACGTTTGACTGTATGCACTACACAGACGGCCGCCCGGCTTTGTATGTGCAGCCGAACCTGTGTCAAATGAATAGTCGGCCTTGTATGTATTCGTCAACCGTCGACCGCCGGCGTGAATGTGAACGTTCAAGTTGGGGTTTGGCTGAGAATATTTCAACTCAGCGTGTAATTCGGGGTAGTGTAATTGGGGGGTCCACTGTACACTAGAGTTATTGATAGTAATTTAATAAAGCTTAAAGCTATAAGAATATATAACATCAGATTAAAGAACAGGTTAAATCTACATCATCTACTACAGGGGAGTTTCTGAGAGCACCTGTCCTCGCATTTGGCGGAAGGAATAGCACAGGCGAACGAGCTCGATGGTAGTGAGGTGGCCCCCATTATGACAACTCGCACAGTACAAGGGGATTATGTACTGCGCCAACTAACAGCTTGAAGAAGTGCTTTGCCAAGTAAATTGACCTTCTTTTCTCGAGGGTTACATACCCTAGGCAGCCCTGTATCCATGCGCTATGACAGGAATGGCAAACCTTTTTCCCTAGTGGGTCAAATTTGATATTTTTTTTAATAAATCCATGTGGCGGGTCACATAGATTGAGTAATTAAAACAATAATAAATAAAGGCTTCAAGTTTTACTAACATTAAAATTTACAAGCAAAATTTCAATGAACCCTTTATACTCTAATCACACTTTCGCTCTTTAAAGATGTGGCGACATCTAGTGATATTAGGAGCAAATTAAAAACCATTGTATTTTTTATTAAATGGCTTTTTACAATCATCTAAAAATTCAAGCGGTTTCGATAACTTCACACGCGGGTCACTGTGTGACCCGCGGGGTACTCGTTCGCCATCCCTGAGCTAGGGTATAAACTTGGGTAGAATCCAAACTCCCTCATGTAGAGATACCTAAATTTCTTCTGTATTTTTTGTAATCTGAAGGAATTCGAGGCGTCATAAGGCGCCCATATAATGGAACCTAATTCAAGCAAGCTCCGAATCAATTTATAAAATCTAGAAAAAACCAATTTAGAAAATGTCATTGTTTGTCATTTTCCAATACTTGATATGGGGTATTTATGCAGAATCATCCCGAACAACTTGGCAGTTCCGGATAGAACAGCCGCTGGTCTGTAATTGGTAACATTCGATCTTTTAAATATGGGGGTAACTTTTGAATGTTACCACAAGTCTGGAAATTGGGATGATTTTAGCGATAGGTTAAAAATATGACAAATAGACTCTGTTAATCCAACTTGACATACTTTAAGAACAAAAGAAGGGATAAGATCGGGTCCAGCTGATCGGTTCGAAATTAATTTTCCAAAAGCAAACATCATTTGAGCTTTGTCTACGGTGTCCATGATTAGCTGTGGTGTATTCAAATAATAGGATGACAAACTAATGTCGCGGTCAGTATGAGTCCCGGAGTTGTCGAATACTGACTGGAAGTAGCGAGCAAAGGAATTGGCAATTTGTTGGGAGTTATGTAAAGTAACTCCATCAAATACCATGAACTTTGACGCGTAGTTGGGATGCTCCTGGTGAATCATCGCCTTATACTCTCTCCGGAGGGGTACGAATGCCTCACGGTACTCTGGGTCGGCGGACCGTTTCCACGCTCTGTGAATGGAGTGTTTCCTTTCTACTCTAGTAATCGCCTTCTTAGAGAACTATTTAGGAAAAAAATATGAGATCAATGTCAATTTACGCGGTTTTTTATAAAATGGAACATATCATTTGAATTTGTATGAGTTCCTTCCCTTTTTTGTACGCGGTATTAGTGAAGAACGTATCTACCGTGTAAATCGGGGGATGACTATATTGAATTTATTTAAATACGAGAATATTCATTATTGATTTATTGCAGGTATGCTGATGTTTTATGATCTCAGAGCTGGAAAATATCTCGAAAGTATTATACATTCATCCAAAACTGTAGTTTTAAAAGCATCCAAGGGATATGTGGTAAGTACCGCAATGTAATGACAACGTGCGATACGAAATTAATTGTTTGTTTGTATTGCAGTTTCCGGACGAACAAGCCGACGGATTCAATCAAATCAAATATGTACCTGCTATTTACACTCATTGTTACGATGCTACGGGAACGCGCATATTCACGGCCGGCGGTCCCTTGCCGGCCACGTTAATAGGAAATTATGCTGGGCTATGGCAATAAATTTGTAAAAATTATTTAGGAAATATTTTTTTTTTTTATATATTTATATAATATATAGTCAATAAATCAAACAGTCTAATGATTTTATTCGATTCGCTCTTGTTGCAAACGCATTATTAACGGATGATATCGGACGAGACGCTAAATTTATAAGATTACCTAAGTATTAATAAATAATTTTGCGATGAAAATAAATATACAAATGCATTTAAGATTAGCGAATTTTCGACAAAAAAAAAAAATATTGAATAAACAACTAACTGCCTACTATCAATAATATTATAGATATGTATTTAATTATAATTTATTGATCTGGCTATTTAAATGTATTATATTAATACAAAGTGGTTTTATGTGTTATATTATTTATAATCTTAACGGTGAACTATTGATTAGCGTAATACTTTTAAATTAGATTTACGACATATATATGGTTTGTGAAGGGTGTTTTTTTTTTTATTATTGAAGCAATAGGAAGTATCAACTAGTAGCTTGTACACTGTATATAAAGCAGCCATCGTACGATAGTTGGCAACGTCGGCACAATATTAATTTTTATAAAATCGTGCGACGCTATCGTTTTTTATATGAATTTTAAAAATTATGGCATCTTTGAATGTATTGCGTTTAAAACTGTATGTGTACATATATATATATATATTGTGATGATTTTCTTCTTTTTGCTGGACAAATGGAAATTTATATTGCACATTAATTGTACGGCTTGATTTGTTCGTTGTCGACGTTTAACCCTTTTGATCCGAACATTTTTTATCACTATTTTTTTTTAAATGTATTATTTTATGACTTACTATTTATTTTTCGACGGATTATTCGACGTTTGAAGGGTTAATAAATTATATTTTGTGTCGTATTGTCAAAATCATTAATCCCTATACGTAATTAATTAATTTAAAACGGTGTAGAACCTCGATTATTCGCTTTGTTATTAATTTCGTCGTTAATTCACTGCTTTCGAGGAATCAACTCTCTCATTCTCGTCGCAGTATTTGTCCAGCTGATTTCTCTAACTCTTTAGATCCATAGGATTCAATGAGTGGTGGATGGGAATCAGTGAAAAAACGATTGTTGTAGTGTTCAATATATTATTTAAACACTGGGCCTCTTCGTTAATGTGCGTGTTCGGGTATTCGATGGAATCTCGTGTCTCATGGGTCTCGCGGATAGTTTCAGATCTCTGTGGCCTTGAAGTTGGTCGGCGAAGATCTTCGAAGACCAGCCTAGTCGGCTGGTATAGAAAAGTCTCTCAGCATACTAGTTGGTGGGCCAAGAGACCGTTTGGTCTGTGAAGAGAGGTTCCTCTGGAGAAAATCTTCTTGAAAGGAGCTTCTTGGCTCACTCTGTCTCAGCGGTTACCCTTTCTCCTCGTGACATGATTGTTTTCGTCTGCGATTATTGCTGGAATTCCGGAATTAAATCTGGTTTTTCTTGATTGATGTGATTGCTTTTGTTCATATTTTTTGCATCGGTCGCGCAATACTATTTTCCGGGAATCGTACATGCCAAATCCAGCTTATTGTTTGTATTTCTAATTGAAATAACCTGCAAAAACCGGTTTATTGTTTGTTTTGCTGAATAATATTTCCCGTTGAAGTTGTTTTTATCACAACGTGACCACCACATGTCTATCTTCAGTTTAATCACATTGAAACTGGTGAGAATGATATCGTCAGAAAATAACATGAACAAAGGCAGTCACGTTTCTTGCTGGAGCTCTTTTGAAACGGGATCTAGCAGCAAAATGAATGAGAATTAGCTTAGCCCTGAACCTTGATGCAGATTCAGTTCAACCAGAGGTTCCTCTATCTCCCCGATTAGGGCACAGACAGTAGACGGGGACGTTTTGTTCAGGAGTTCAGGCCTCATTCAGCATCACCTCCATTGGCTCTAATTCGCAGCAATGCCACTCTATCTTCCGTTCAGTCCCAACCATGCAGCTTCCTGTTCTATACAATTCATCCATGTTATCCTCGGATGGATTATATAGTCTTTCTTTTCGGTGGATGGCTGTCTCCCATTTTCCATTATCCATTTATCATACTCGTCTTTTTTGTTAGAGCCAGTGCAGTATTCAGCACTCGTATATAAGAACGGATAAAGATCTTATAGAGCTTGACTTCTTGTCTTTCTTAAGAGGATTCTGGACCCTTTACATCCTTCAAGTGTTTTTTAAGTATGTGAACGAGCATTATCCCGGTGAAAATTATGTTTTTTCTATCCAGCAGAGCTCTACTTTTAATGCCATAGCCTCTTTAAATTTTTACACTTGTTTACAATACAAATCTGTAACAATCTATAATAGATTACTCTTTTCGCTACTCTTCATATCCCACAAAATCTATAAAATTACCTTTATGCAGTAAAATTCCATCCTTGGTGTGTTTAATTGGCGACCATTCCTTGATTTTTTTTATGTTGAGAATTGACTTAAAGGATCCAAAAAAATCAGACTACTTCCGAATTGATAACGATTTCTTTAATACCTCGTGGATATTGATAAAATGTTATTATTTTTTCTACGGAAGATCATGTAGACGTGTATCGTTAAATTTAATAAAAATTATGTAAAGAATCGTGAGATAACCTAAAATTGATTGAGTTTTTTTTTAGGTTAAGTCGTTTTTTTGACAGCCGTTAATTATGATCCGGCATAATCGAGGTTCTACTAATCTTAATAAATATTATTGACATAGAACATTATATATTTTCACAAATCTTATTTTAAATATGAATAAATTTGAATTCAACCGTTTTAAATGGCTCTTTATATTTGTTTTTTTTTTATTATTATTATATATATATATTTATTTAGTATGGATATTCGTGTTCATACATGACAAATCTCACATTGGTGTTTTAGTAAATATATAGACTCCAATTAATTTATATATATATAAAAAAAAGTGGAACATTAATCGAACAGCAATAATTTAACATATGTATCTGATGTAAAATTCAGCTTGAATCAGTCACTCAGTGCCTAAGCAATAGATAATAGTTTTTTATAATTTTTATATAACAAGAAATAGTTTACGTTCACACGCCCGCATTACGACTGGAGTATTAGGGATCACACACCCCGATAGTTATATTATAGTCGGTCACCGACCGTTATATCAATCAGCCTTTTTACAATACAGATTTTAGGGTCGGCCTAATACCTCATTTTTGTTCGTCGATTCGACACGTGTGTCAAAATGTATGAATGCATATTTTATTGGATAGCAAGTGGACGCCACTCCGTATTGATATTTTTAAGAATTACTGACTGAATAATTATATTCGTACTTAAGGTAGGATATTCTGTAAACTTAGTAGCGTGTTAATGTATATTTTTTTTTTTTTATTTTTATTATTCAATTATCATGTGTGGTTTGTGTAAAATCGTAAAAAATGATCGCATTTGATGGCAGTCGTTTATAGACGAGGTGATCCGTAAGTATTCCGTCGAAAATGTGTCAGAATTAATATGGCCAATTATTTTAATTTATCTGCAACGATTTTTTTTCTGTCATATCTGTATAATTATTCAATTTGTGTGTTGTTGTGTTTTTGTGATCGCAAAGTTTATGAAACGCGATTATGAACGACTGCCATGTTTTATGAATGTACAGACATATGTAATTAACACATTTTTAATAAAATTAGTACTTTTATATAGGTGTAATGAAGTTATAATGGTCGACGCTCTGTTTCAATGATTTATATAATTGTCAAATTACATATTTATATACATGCGTTAGGTTGCTGTGAAAATTATATCCGTTTTTAATACGATTCATTTGATTTTTATTTAAATAAAAATTTTCAATCCTATCAAAACGACGACTTTTAATAATCATCTTCATCATAGGCACAAAAACCCTATTGTAGAGCCCTGGCCTCATCTAATACCCTTGTGCATTTATCCGGTCTGCCGCTACGTCGCTCCATCTTTCGTTAATTTTAAATGATGCAGTATATATGCAATATCCCTCTGTACACAGTCCAAATCCAGCAGGGTAGCCTCCTGACCTTCTCGTGGTGCTGGATGCGAGTAAGAGGACGGGAGCCGATTGGGCCCCCTAGAGCAGATCCCTCACGATTTCACTCAATCGCAAGCCTCGCGGTGCTGGGCGTGAGAAGATCGGAAAGGAAATCGATTCCTCGCTCCGTTCTGATATACAAGGCTTCATGTGGCCCTGTACAAGCAGGGCGTGGTGTGGGGTCGCTCCCGACCTTACAGGGTCCTCCTTTTCCCTGGCCCACCGAGTCAGGCCCCGTATGAGGTAAGTTTGGCATGTCTTTCCGTAGAGTCATACTCCAATGTACACAGTCCAACCACCTCAACCTTGTTCTTCCTTTTTTCGGGGGACAGCAAGGCATGTTAGCCATAAGGTTTTTCGACTGCTGACTGTCCCGCATCCTTGACACGTAACCGGCCCACCGGAGTCTGGCCACTCTGACGATAGCTGTAACCGGTATATCTTTGTATAGTCGGTACAGCTCCTCGTAGCTTCGGATACGTCATTCCGTTAAGAATGTAGAACTTGACTTTGGTCTTCCTTGAGAGGAATCTCGACTGTAGATGCATTTATTAAGTTCAAAGTAACACTTGTTTCGGCAGCATGGTTCTCAATTGGACTCATAAATATAATATTATAAATTCTTGAACGGCTTCGTAGCTCTATTCGACAGGGGTTCAAGGACTCGTCTTTGGCACGTGAGCATGAATGAATTCAAGCACATATCCAGACGCATAAAAAAACAAGTTACGCACGTGCATTTTCGTAAATATCGAAAATGCAACGTCTAGACCAGGGGTGAGCAACCTTTTTTTACAACGGGCCACTTACAAATGTTGCGCGGGCCGCACGTAAGAAAATTATAATAATACAAAAAAAATAAAGA
>JAGXCT010037230.1:46906-78770 GCA_022495035.1 Philopotamus ludificatus | reverse complement strand
CTAGAAATTTTTAAAAGTCAAAATGGATTTCACGAGAAAGCGTGGCGGGCCGCACCAAAGAGCCTTGCGGGCCGCATGCGGCCCGCGGGTTGCTCACCCCTGGTCTAGACACTAAAATACAACCAATTTTAATTCTGGAATATCAAGCAAAAAATCGCAGACGTAGACAACCACGTTTGGAACAGAAACGGTATCCGCTCTCGCCCTATAAAATGGGACAAACAGGCAACAAACGCCAAAGCGGATTGGAGCTTCACCCTGAGCTGAAGCTATCCTGGACTCTGCCTAAGAGTCTTGTTCAGACGAAAGTTCCGACTGGAGCCCAGGTTGTCGGACGCACGCTCTCAAGATGAAGAATCCGATTCATCAAAGCTGCAAACCGCTGAACTTCTGCTATCATTGTATCATTGTACTTGCACCTCCGAAGTGTCTTCGCCGTGAGACGACATCAAAGAGGCAGAGAAGCAAGCAAACGGATTTCCAAAGAATTACTCCAGACCTACCAACGGGTCATCTGTGAGACGTTTCTTCACCGGCTGACGGTGCCGATCTTCGAAGATCCAAGCTGACCAACTCCGAGGCCACAGAGACTTGAGACTGAACATGTACAAGGACGAAGAGGCCCAGTAGTTATTTTTGGTTAAATAAATATTCTACACCACAAAGTTCGTTTTATCACTGATTCACATCTAAGAATCATAGAAAATAGAATCATGGTGGGAATGATTAACCTAAATTGAAGGTCAAAGAGCGAAATAAAATAATTCGAGGATTTATGATACATTGGTTCGGAACTTGCTATGACGTCTCGAATTCCCTCAGATTAGACACATGAGGGAGTTTTGATTCTATTCCAGTTTATACTCCAGCGCATGGGTACAGGGCTACCAGGTCTATATGTATCTCGTCGATCTACTTGGCAAAGCACTTCTTCAAGCTGTTGGTTGGCGCAATACATAACCCCCTTGTACTGTGAGAGTTTGCCCTTATGGGCGCCATCGAAAAGGTAAAAATGCTGTTCAAGCGAGAAAAAAATTATTCGATGTGCATGGAGATGTATTGATAGACCGCCACGCAACAAGTTTGTTAACTCGCCAAAAGCTTTTACACCTTGGATAGGATATACTGCCACACCCACCATATTCTCCCGATCTGGCACCTTCTGATTATTATTTGTTCCGTTAAAATTAAATACTAGAAGAGGATTATTAATAGATAACTATAGAAAGGTAATTAAAGAAAACGTTTTAAAAATAAAATGATTTTTTTTAGCAAAAAAATACAAAGTGTTAACAGCTTAAATTATTTCCAAAGTATTCTCTCCATTTATTGGTTAGCGGTGAGGGTGTTATCCATCTGAACGGTATTCTCGAAGCATCGGCATCATGAGATATGTATTGGTCCCATTGTTGTCTGCAATAATAAATATTAAAATAAGCATTTGGTTTATAAGATCAATCAAATAAAAACAATATATTACCTTATACTTATAAAGTGATACACGTTTCCGTTAAAATTTCTTTGCGGCATTAATCCGGGATCACCGAACATAGCACGCTTCCATTGGTTAATAATGGAATTAGCTTTGTTTATCGACGGCTCAGAGTTTGGTTGAATTTTTTTGGGATCATCGTTCAACATGGCTCTCAGCTTTTTTTCTTCCGATTCATAATTAATCAAGGCATTGTTCCATAGCAGCTTTAATTTATCTGAAATGAATAATGAAAACGATTGATTATCGAATATCAAAACACCTCTACGTATTTATTAGATAATAATTACCGAATGAAGATATGAACGTCTGCTTATCCACCGTATCTATGCATTCTCCGCGTCCAGCTGCCGATTTTTCTCGAGCTATTCTCAATTTAAAAAGAGCATCCAGCAAAGAAATATTTTTACGAGCTTCGGCTTTACGCCTGTTGACATCCTTCAACACCGCATCGGCTTTCACTTTCATATCTAATTCCTGCAACGAAAATATGAATAAACATCGACGAATAATTTTAAATCCGATCGAAAATCTACCTTTTGTTTATTCAGGATATCCATTTTTTTATCCTCGAGCCATTTATCTATGTCCTTTGATTTTGAATCGTTCAATTGCCTTTGGATTAATCTTTGAGCCTTCGTTTCAATTTTACGCCGCCGTAATCTCTGACGTTTACCATGTCTTTTCGTCAGCTTACTTTTTAATGATGCTATAACGGACTTATCGCTCAACATTTTCAACTTTACATCAATATCCGCTTTCATTTTGTTTATATCTTCGAGCTTTTCAGAAAATAAAACATCGTTCAACGTCGATACGTTATTCCGTAAAAAACTTTCAGTTTCTTCGATGCGTTTGGATGCATCGAACACCTCCAACATAAGACTTCGAGTATCGAACATATTAGTATTATAATTATTAACGCCACTGGAATGATTTATTGAGTTTTTCGCCGTGGGCAGCCAGCGTTTGATGAAGTTTTCATCGTTTAATTTTATATGACGTTTATAATCCGGGAAGAAATTATCGCCCGGATTGGCGGTGCAGTAATAATTAGCCATTTAACGTTATTATCGAATTTAAAATAAAAGAATTTAGTTAAGCCTAATTATAAAGTTATCACTTTGTTAATATTTAATATTTTTTAGTATTATAGCACTTTGAGAATATTAATTGCAAATTATAAGAGAATGCTATTCAATGACTTGGTCATTTTCGGAATCGGCGAGAGAGTCTTCTAAGATTTTTGCGGCAGTTCTGTACTCTTCCGTGTTTTTTAAATCTAATTCGGAATCTAAAATATTCTTCAATTCTTCTTGAGCTTTGTTTAATCTGAAAAATAAATTCATGGAAATATAATAGAATATTGTGAGAATGGACTTAGTATTGAATCGGTTACGTTTGTAGAATGCACAAGTCACATAATGATAAGTCTAAGATGATGACATAGAGCTTTATTATTCGTATAGGGGTATGTATGTATGAGGATGTACCTGCGCGTGGAGTCTGGCACCATAAGCAGAGCTTCCTGCAAAAGAGCGTCCAGTTGTTTGAGTTCACACTCCGCCCGCTCTTCGGCCCGGCCTGCCGCCAACTTGGTGCGGGCCGTCGCCGCTTCCGCGCGGTAACTTCCGGCTTCCTTCCACAGTCGTCGCACCACGCCTGAGCGGATTCGCAGCTGGCGCGATCGTGGGTCCATGCCGGCTGTCACTTGGGCACTGATGCCAACGTAAGCATATGCGTCAAAGGAGTGTTGCTTTGGCCATAAACTATGAAAAAACGTGGATATCACGATGATGATTAACTACATAAATATTTTACAAGTATATTTTTAGGCCGTCTCGAAAATTGATCTCACTTAGTTGTGTGGTGGTTATTACAGTATAATATAATATATTAAAAAAATAATTAATCTCTTATTTCTCTTAATCGATATGAGCAAAAATAAAGTTAATTTTCATTTGTTAAACAATTTTTATCCCCTTGAATTCAATTCGGAGGTGGATTTATATCAGTCGAAGAAATAAACAATGAGGACAAATTTTCGTAATTCTCATAAAATGAATTATAAATTAACAAAAAATGTAGTATAGAATCTTGAAAACAGAACATGATGAAATCATTATAAGCGTCATTGATCAATCATAAACGTTAAGTCCGATGAAAAAATATGCAACAAATTTTATGAAATAATATGTAATCTGTACTGATTCCTATAAAATTGAGACACGTGTACTCCATAACCGGATCAACGTTTCAACATACTATGCCTCGTTGAAACGGACGTGATCATCTGTAATTTAATCATTAGATCCTCTTCAGGTTTAATACGTATCCTTTGTTTTTTAAAAAAGCAACTGAAGTTAACAAAAAAGGTAAAACAAATCTGTTTATTTTAAATAATAACAAGTCTCCTGGAGACTTTGTGCAGTTGACGCAATTGTGCAAAGTGAAAATCGAACAATATGGACATTAATTTGTGTTGGCAGCACCGATGTGTCAGCGAAGTGTTGCCAGTACGCGATGCAGCGCTGCTCGCTGACGGACGCGGCGCCCCTGTGCGCCGCGCGGGGGCTGCTGCTCAAGCCGCGGGCGGCGCTGGCGCTCGAGCTGCGCGCCGTGGACGCGGGCGGCGGGGCGGGGGCGGCGCCGGGGGCCATTGAGGTTTGCGAGCGCCTTCGCGAGGTGGCTCGACCGGAAATTCTGTCGGGGCTCCGCGTGACGGCGGCCAGTGGCGGGCGCGTGTCGGCGCGAGCGACGCTGGGCGAGCGCTCGCGCCTGGCCGCCACGCTCAGCGCGCTGCACGGCCAGCAGGTGCGGCTGGGGCGGCGCCTGTATCGGGTGCGCATCGCCGAAGATGCCGCTCGTCGCGATTGGGACGCCTTTTTCCGCGACGCCCCCGACATGGACGAGATGAAGCCGGGCGAGCGTCCCGACACGATTCACCTCCGCAACTTGCCCGTCGATTGGTTCTCGGATACTCGCGGCGACGACACTTTGCCATCCGAAAACATATTTCGAAAGGTTTTCGAACGATATGGCAAATTGCGTCGCGTCGACATTCCGACCTGCGATCCGTATCGCCGAGAGATGAAAGACCATATCACTGGCATTAGCAAGTTCTCGTACGACACGGAGCGTCGCTTCGAGGGCTACGTCCAATACGAAGAGTATTCGGCGTTCGCGAGGGCGATGGACGCGTTGCGAGCGAATCGTCTCGTTCGCAAGCTGGACGGCGACACCGGCGAGGAGACCGAGATCGTTGTCGAGTTCGACAAGACCAAGCATCTCTCCGACGCCTCGATTAAGCGGCGGTCGATCGTCCGAGATCACCTGATCGCCAAGCGCAAGAACAAAGAGGATAAGGAGCGGGAGGAGGTCGTCCGGAAGAAGAAGAAGGACGACGCCGAGAGGTTCATATATGTTTATAAACTTTATTTTACGATATTATATATTTACGACGCTTCCGGCTCGAACGATTCAATTTTGAAGCTCAAATTTATAATAATGGATTTGTGCGGTTTTCAATATTCCAAACTTGATTCGTTCTGGAAGCTTGTGCAAAATATTATTGAAATTTTTCTATGCCAAAGTATATGAGTTGCATTCAATGCTTTATCAATCACTAAAAATCAGCAACGCGGGGATGCGATATATCGACAAACGGTAATTTCATTTTCCTTCATCCGTTCTAATTTATTAGGAAGACCAAAAAGTAATCAAAACCTTTCCATTCTCCAAGATTATTCAATTTTTTACCTTTAAATATATGCTATAACAATCCGAAAATGTGGTAATCCAAGAGCCCGAGATCCGGTGAATAAGGTGGATGAGTTTAAGGTTCCAATCCAAGCCCCCTTATTTTTTCCCGTGTTATTATTGCAGAGTGAGGCCTTGCGTTATCGTGTGGGAGGATCTTTTTTTTGTTCTTTATTGTTAGTGATGGTTGAGGGGTCAGAAAGAGATGGTTCTACCTTGCACACACTAAACTCACCCCGTGAGGAGGCTGACTTGGTAAACCAACGAAGAAGGAAGATCGAGTAAGATTAGGAGCGATCCCACACTGATAGAATCAACCGCACGGGAAGCACCCAACGACACTGTCCAATCGACGGAGGTGGCCAGCCTGGCAAGTCAACTCGCAGAGGCTTCCCGGAGCCAGTTTGCTCTAGGGTGGCCCCCGACGGCTCAGGCCCATTCTGGCCCCTGACACCACGAGGAGGTGGACCCATTGCACAGAGGTTTGAGGGGCCTCCGTCTATTCGCGAGGAACCCAAATTTCTTGCCTGTACAATTTTCCTATGCCACAAAGATGATCCTGAACTGTAGACCATGTACAGCCAATCAATAATAATTCCTCAATTGCTTGACGAGGATACATAATAACAAAGCTTTAACGTAATAACAAAGCTTACGTGTTTGCGGGACCGTTTCTCACAAACTAACTGTGAACTAGCTCATTAATAAACTTTTGATTACTTTTCGATCCACCTAATATTTTTTCTATCGGTGAGATGGAATCATCTTGTCTTCCTTCAAAAATCTTATGCGTCATCCATCTCCTTTTACATTGATTTCACAGTTCTGATTTTTACTGACCATATTTTTAACCGCAAAATTTGATCATATTATATTTCATTCATCACAAATCAATTTAAAGCAATCTCGATAACGTTTATTAAATGGTTTCCGAACAAACGTTATCATTACAACGCATCATAAAATAGCAATTCATCATACGCACGGACGAGTCGGATTCCTTTCCGTGCCCGAGCGCTTGCTTTTATTCGCTTAAGCGAGATTTGAAAATGTAGAATTTAATTAATGATTTTACCCGAAAAGGTTGAAAAGTTTTTTCAGAGTATTATCTTCTGTATGCGGCAAGATTTCATAATTTTTCTATTTTGAATAAAAAAGTGTAGTAAATTTTGATCGAAGCTAATAAAATAAGAAATGAGTGGCGAGTGAAATTCGTAAGAATGGCGCGGCCATAGTGTAATAGTTTGTTCAAATGGTTTGGGCTTGGTGGTCGGTGCTTCTAGGCGCGAGAAAGATCGGAGCGAACGAGAAAAACTCACTCACACCCGAGAGAGGGAGCAGCGGCGGAAAGAGAAACAGTTGGCCAAGTTGAAGGAAAACGAAGCCTCCGAAATCAACTCTAAGATTGAGCGCGAGAAGAAAAAGCTAATGAAGACCCAGAGAAAGCTACAATCGATACGGCTCATAGAAGTGTTGTTCGAGAGACTTCAGGTATGTTCACCAGATAATCGAATTATCGTCACATCTATCATATTAATTAACAATTTCAATCTTTCAGGTGAAATATAAGAATGAATCGAGCTTTAAAGGGGAGAAAATATCGTCTCGTAACGAGAACAATAAAAGGGAACTTCGAAAGCTGGAAATGGCGATGTTGTCCGAAAACAAAGAAAAATTAGGGAGGGACAGATTAGTGAGCAAATACAAGAATGTGCAAGAACAGGAGGTCGAAGATCAACGGTTAAAACTGCAGAAAGCTATCGAAGGTATATTATATCCGATTATGAAGAAAGTGTTATGAAAACTCGTATAATTATGTTTTTAATCATCAGGGAAAGTCGTATTGAGATCTTTACTGGACACCGGCAAGCGTAAATTACGCGGATCGTCCATCAGTTCGCTTTCGTCCGGGTCTGATATACCCGAGTACGTCGATAGAGGCATCAAGTTAGAGAAAAATCTTTCACCCGGCAGAGAAAGCTCAATCAAAAAAGGTATTCAAAAAATTTAGCTTAATTTTTGACCGATTATTAATTTTTTTAAATTATTTTTAGAATCAAACGATCCGAATTACGTACCGCAATACAACTACGGCGGATATCTTCCATACGTTAATCATTATTATAACTATCAGCAGCCTTTGGGTAATTGACGTTAACATTATTATTTTTTTTTATTACAAATAATATATTTTAAATTATTTTATTAATTTTTAGCGAGCGGTTTTTATCCGCGCGGTGGATATTATCCTCCGCAAGAAGCCGGGTATTCAGGTAGAGGTCGTGGATTTTCGAGGAGACCGAGAGGGACACCGTACGGAATGAGGGGTTATAGAGGGATGCCCAGAATGTCGTTCTTCGATGGAGCCGATGCGAATCAAACATATTATAAGTAAGTCTATGTACATTAGGTCGTCCGGAAAGAAATCATGTCATTTTTTGATCCTCTTCTTTTGAACGCTAGAACATCTCCATGCAATTCTTTATCTGGATTCGGTGAAATCTTCGGTCGTTTAATTTTTTTGTGTTGTGTTGAAGAATAATTGTTTTTTATTGAATAGATTTGGTTGTTTTTCCTTCGGCTTCTGTTGCAATGTGTCTAATTTTCGACAATACACTTCTTCAGTGATAGTTTCAGCTTGTTTTAATAATTCATGGTGAATAACTCCACTCGGTATCTCACCAAATGCATGGAATAATCTTCCGAAGTGTTAATCTCAGCTTTGGGGTTGGAACTTTAGTGTGTTCCCAAATAGTGTTTTTTTTATTGTACATACAGTCAGCCCTCCTATAGACGAAGAAATCGGTATCACGTTATAAAAGACCGCGTTATAGAAGTCAAGGCACCCATACAAAATTTGGGAACAGGGCTTGTTGTGGTCACGTCAAACAACTTCGATCAGTTACGAGCGGAAATATTATATAAAATTAATAAAAGCGCCCCAGACGCTGCAATGAAACAGGTTATTTCAATGAGAAATACAAACAATAAACCGGACAGAAGCACAAAAAAAATACAGGAAAATCTTATTTTGCAGATGATGCAAAAAACATGAACAAAAGCTGCACCAAATATAATTCTGCAATTCAAACAAAAATCGCAGACGAAAATAATCACGTTGGGTGTAGAAAGGTTATTAAAATAGGGCAACCGAGGAACAAACAAGAGGACCGCAGCTTCAACCAGAATCTTGTGCATACGAGAGTCCCGACTGGAGCCCTGCTCGTCAGTCGCACACTCTTAAAAAGAGGATCAAAGCTTCACCCTAAGCTGAAGCTATCCTGGACTCTGCCTAAGAGTTTTGTGCAGATGAGAATTCCGTCTGGAGCCCTGCTCATCGGTCGCACACTTAACGATGAAAAATCCGATTCATCTAAGCTGCAAACCGCTGAACTTCTGCTCGAGCTAAGTCAGCAATCCTGCACGTCATCGTACATACGGCCCTGACCATCTTTGCCTTGAGACGACATATCAGACGTATTCGGTCATAGCAGGGATCGCATTATCGCGAAAAGGCTGATTATCCCTTGGAACATTCTTGTCAACAGTTATCGCATCGCCCCCACCACTTCACCGCAAAGAACTGGATGTGATCCCAACAAGTTTTATCCGAGATAATTTATTCATTGGCTAGAACCCTCACCGTGGTGACCCTGACGTGATCCCCTTTAATCGAGACTTTTTAATTTTATTTTGTAAATTGAACGAAATCAATACATCTACCATTTTTCCATTCGCATATTTTAAAGGACCTTGCTCAATGTCATGTCTTATTTTTTATTGTCAACTAAAGTACATCGATCTTAATGTCGTTCGGCAATGCGTTACATGTATATTTATAATATATGTAATTTGACCTTGAAAATTTACATTCTAGGAGGGACTGTCAAACTCGTTATAGAAAACTGCGGTATAGCAAGGAGCGTTATAGGAGGGTTTACTGTATTTTCCATATTTATATCTAACGAAAATATCTGAAACGGGCTGATTCTACCTCCCGGTTTATTGTACTATACTTAGGAAGATCCCATATGTTCCTAAATTGCATTTGAAGACTTTCTCAAATGTGAAATAATTTAATCAAATATGGAAAACCATAAATATTTTTTTGCTATTTATATTGTATATTAATAATTTATTTGATTTTTTTTTTAGGTATTTTAAAAATATTACAGACGGTACATCCAGAGACAACGATAGGAATCGGTCTCGTTCGTATTCTCGAGGCAGATCGCGCAGAAGATCGTACTCCCGTTCTAGATCTAGGACTTCGTCGAGATCGTACTCTCGATCTCGAAGCAGGCGTTCCAGATCTAAATCCAGACGCTGCAGAAGCAGATCGAGGTCTAGTCATTCGAGGCGAAGTCGACGATCCAGATCCAAATCGAACAGATCGCGCAGTCATTCGCGTAATAAAACAAAATCCAAATCTCGATCGAGGAACAGATCAAAGTCGAAAACAAAAGACCGGTCTAAGTCCCGCTCGAAATCTCGTTCCAACTCTAAGCACAAATCCGATAGAGAGGGCAAGTCCGCCGTAACTATTAAAAAACCCACAGACTTTATACCTAGTTCGATAAGAAACGTTACGGATAAATCCTCGGCTAGTAACGATAACGAATCTAAAGATTCGGCCGAGGCGGATGTTGATATTGAAAAGAAATCTGAAGGCGATTCTCAACGACGCGAACGTTCCAAACGGTGGTCTTCCCCTTTAGATTAAAATTGTGATGGAAATATTTTTTGAAGAGTATTTATTTTATAATAAAATATTATGTAACGTTATTAGCTAGAAAAATTATACGAATTACTATTTTTTTGTTTGTTTATTTTCGTGTAATCGACGGCCATGGCGTTTGCTGTTTGAAATATATGTCGACACGGCGCCATGAGGATGCGGCATATTTTTAAGCGAGCTAATCTTTGTTTAACAGTATTTATATTTTGGAAGGACACAAATTATTTAACATTTATTATATTTATTATTTAATAAGAGATTTTTTAAAACGAAATATACATTTTATGGATATTCTTTTGTTTTTCTTTAAAAAACCGTTTGTATTTGAGATTAGCCAATCCTGTTTCTTTGGGATTTGGTTGTAAAACGATAATCATTCGATAAAAGATAAGAATAATGAAAGCTGGTGAGTTAAAATTGAAGGCAATGATCGTTTTCAAGCAGAAAATCCCCCAATAAAAGGGAAAGATCAAGTATTGCTTCCAGTCATTTGGAAATTGTTAAGATAAAAACTTACAAGTTAATCTTAGACAATGCTCCAGGACGTCTAAACTCGCTGTAGAATTTATACATGAAAATTACCCGGTGTTTCTTCGCCATAACGACTGGAGACTTACCTCTCATCTTCATTTGACAACCACATCGACACCAGTATAATTATCATTGATAACCAGACAAGCTAACCGACACCATTTCTGAGGTTTGGCTGCGGACTCTCGGCTTCTCGTCGGACTCTGGTATTGAACTCTGATGTTGATGGCACTCGTGGCGATCTGATGTCAAGAGTATCTGCAGAGAGTATGAGGGGCTGCACGCGTCAAACGCATCTCTGGATTTTATCATAAGATTGTCGGTACATTATCTGCATTCATAGATACTGTGTACCAATAAATGTGTCGTGTTTTCCAAACCTTGTTTGCATTTCCATCACCGGCGAAAGTAAAGGCTCACCGTGATCCGAGACATGAATCCTTCGATATATATATTTCCACCTTTTACATAACCTTTACAAAACCAATTTGGAAGTACAAAGAAAAACCATGCTGCCAAACCGGTGCTATTTTGGACTTCAACAGCATCTACGGTCGAGATTCCTCTCAAGGAAGACTAAAGTCAAAGTCAAGCTCTACATAACACTCATAATACCCGTACTAACATAGGATTCTGAATGTTGGTCTTTGACAAAACAAGATAATGGCATATCCGAAGCAATGAGGAGCTGTACAGACTATACAAGGATATACATACCGGTCACAGCTGTCGTCAGAGTAGCCAGACTCCGGTGGGATGGCTAAGTGTCAAGGACGTAGGACAGTCAGCCGCCGAAAAGGCTTGTGGTTAACAAGCTTTCCTGTTTTACTGCATTTCTTGCATGGTTTTACAGCATTCCTCGCATCACGTCCAACACATAGGGTGTAGAATATAAATCACGATTGTTCGCTTATAATTCCATCTTCTGCAGAATTGTAAGTTACATAGATGGCTACTGGGCGCACCATTGTTGTCATATGTTAGAATCCTTTGGTCGGGGCAGTGCCCACATCTCAAATTACTCCACACCATTGCCTACTTAGACGTGGCTTAGTGTACGTACGAATTCTCGTTGTTATACCTGGAGTGCACATCAAGGTAAGTCGGGATACCGACTATAGGACGAGCATAAGGGGGATATTAAAGATGCTATTACTGTTCTATATATGTAAAACATTTTGTATAAAAGACTTAATTCTAAAAACCTTTGCTAACTTCTCATGTATCTTTTCTTGAAATAAAGATTATTTAAGTATCACTTTTAATTATGCGGGCGTCCTTCCGGTCGACCTTGAAATTCAGGGGAGGGCCGTCAGATCTTGGGAAAAAAAGTCCCTTTGTATCTCTTCTTTCCTGGTATTAGAGCTTGCCTAAATCGTAGCTGGATCTTCACAGACTTTCGGGTCAGTCAATTCCTGACTGGCCACGGTAATTTCGAGGCTAAGCTTAAAAGTTTAGCCTAGTAGCATCTTCGCACTGTCAGTAATGTAATTCGCAACAGGGCATTTGCTTTCTTTGCATCGACTTTCGGAGAGTTGTGCAAGGCTATTCTCCCTCTTCCTTCTCCCATTTCTTTAGTAAATTTAGTTTAATTTTTAAAATTACGCGTTACAAGAAAAAAAATATTTTTGTTGCACCGATTGAACCAGTCTCAAGCTCGTATATACGGTGTGGGTGGATGGCAAGGGATGGAACTATGTCCGATCCGCCTGGCACAGCTTCATCCCGGGTACAAAAGAAGCCTTCCTCTCCCCGGAGGAAAGGAAAACCAAGGCTAGGGGGGGTTGGAATAGAGGGTCACTGCATCGTTGAAACTTACCAGAAGAGAGAGATCTGGTGGTAGACTGAATAAAATAGAGAGGGGTGTTGGATGAGACCAGGGCTCTACAATATGCTGTTACGCCTATGATTATGATGATGAGTGTCAGATTTTTTTTTTTTTTTGTTATTGGAGTTTTAAATAATAAATAAAGAAGCAGATTTGTTAATAAATTTATTTGATTATAAAAAATACGACTAACATTAATACATTTCAATTCTACGAGGTAAGGAAATTATGGTCATTTTTTTAAATACATATGATTCCGATAATTCATTCATACCCTTCCTCGCAAATTACAACTGTTTATTGGCATTATATCTCATTCTAATCACAATCAATCGTAATAGTAATGCGAATTTTTTATAAATCTCTTTTCTATTACATTAAAATCTAACGATTTAATCATTTAAAAAATAATTATAGTACAAAAATTAAATACAATATTTATCATCTTCTATGTTTTCTGTCCTCGTCATAATGCCTGCTGCTCGTGTGCTCTCTTTTTCTGTCCTTTGATGAATATCTCTCCGAGTTTTCGTTATGTCGTTCGCGGTGTTTGGAATCCGAATGCGATTTTCTATGCTCGGAACTTTTACTACTATGCTCCGAATGAGAACGAGACGATGAATTTCTAGGACGATCGTCTTGATTTTTATCCTTTTTTGAGCGTTGCATCTGATCGTTGTTTTTATACTCTTCATATTTCACGGAATCTACGGTAAAAAATATAAAAATAATATTTATATTTATCATCAAGATGATTCCGAATAAGAATGGTCACGATCCTCAGACATGAGGGTGCCGATTAAAGAAGAAATAAATATTTCAGCGTACTTATGACTTTTGATGATTTCGTGTATTCGTCCTTTGTAATAGCTTTCATTGTGAATTCATTGACGTTTATGTTTTTTCCGCCGATGGCTGTTTTAATTATGACGCGGCCACTATCTTCGTCAAAGCCGTTTACCTAAAATATAATAATCATCAGATATCGTAACAAAATTAATTTGTAACGTAATGAGACCAATCTACCTGTCCGTATGTGCCATTCAGTTTCCCGGCAACAATTTTAACATAGCTGCCATTGATAATAGGTAATTCTTTTTTTTCTTCGACTTTCTCCGAGGTGACGGGGGGAATTATAATCTTATCAGCTCCTAAACCCATTCCTTTAGGTCTCAGTTTCGGTAAATTTAAATCAATCGATCTGTGGATTTAAATACAAAATAATTAATATTATAATAATTAATAATAGACATAAAGCAAATGAACGTACTTATCATGTTTTCCCATCCCGGCTCCTGGAGCCCAACCCATCCCGCGAAGCATTGCCATACCGAAATCCGCAATCGGTATGTTGTCGTAATCATCCAACGTCGACTGAAATAAAATTACGATTACAATAAATAAAAGGCCGAGATAATTTCGTTATGATTTAATTTATTACCTCTTTTTCTCCGGTAAGATCGGTCGACTGGACGGCCGGAACGACTAATGAACTATTTACCGGAGCTGCTGTTTTTTTATTTTTATTCGCTTCTTGTATAAGTTCACGTGCCGCTATTTCTTCCAAGCTCTCCGTTCCATTCAATGCTATCGGTTCCACGACATTAGCGACAGGTTCGCCGTTTTGTTCCGGATTTTCGTCGAATGATTCCGCTTCCATCGCTATTTTTAATAATGATGCAGCGGTTACCGTCCGATCTTTCGCTTTCAACGGAATCACCAACGGTTCTTTCACATCGCTTACATCACCGCTGAAAATAATATTTAATATATAAAAAAAAATTATAACATTTTAGGTTAGAAAATATATATTTTTTTTTACAAATTGCTCAATAACAATGCTTATATTTTTTGTTATATAAACTTGTATGTAAAACTTACCCCACAATTTTTATCGATTTACCCTCGAGACAATCTATAAATTGTTTTTTTTCGGTAACCTCGACGGGAGGAGCCTTTTTAATGATTTTACTAAAGGCAAAGGATATCTTCTTTCCCTCCATCATGATTGATTATAATTATATTAGTCTACACTTAATAATATGAATAATTATGTATAACGTTAATGGACGTTTGTAAACACGCCAAACACAATTTGACAGATGTCTAATGTTGCCATAATTAAAAATTATTTTTTTAATATCTGTAAATATAAATTTGATAGATATCATCATCATCATCATAATCATCATTTGTAAGCCACGAGACATTCACTCGCTGAGGGTATGGACCTGACCAGACTATCGAATGGTAGTCGAGGCCTCACGGTGGCCAGAGGATTTCTCTTTTACGTCAATACAGCGGTGGCTAAACCCGTCTTGGTATGCGATTTTTTTATATTGGACGTGTATTCACTACCATTGCTGGTATTAGAGTTTACCCTCCTTACTGTGTCCAGACAAATGGAAGGGGTTTTGTCTCAATTGTATTCGCTTTCTTGTTCTCTACGGGTATTCGCTTTCCTTTCTAGCGTGATGAACAACAGCTAGCATTAACCTTGTTAGCGAATAGCTATACTTTCATCATGTTATGGACCTTTCTATAAGAGAGGTCCCCTTAGTAAGGAAGAAAAAGAGGAAAAGTATCGAAGCAAGCCGTTTATTTCTTTTACGTCCAAACCGCAGTGTACGATATAGTGTAAAATTGTGTAAATTAGATTTATTTAGCTAGAAAAAGATACATAATTACATCCCATATGTAAATATAATTAAAACTCCAATTTACTAACGAAACTAATGGGTTCTAGATATTCCTATAATTCGAATTAACAAACTGTTATTCCAACAACTTTTACATAAAGCTTTATGTGGGGTGACTTTAGTCGTTAAATACAATGATACCCATCTGTCATGGGGGCTCGCAGGGATCCCAAGCATTTCAAGTCAAGATATTGATCAATTTTTCATAAATATGTTGACATTAAAAAAAAATGGATTTTAGTTATTCATTAAATGCTTCAGATAGGCGATGGCGATATATTGCCACAGCTTGAGCTCTCGCAACACGTTTCGTTCGCACTCGGCACATCGTACAGGATGCGAGCGAGAAAAAACATCGCGCGCTTGGCAACAGCAGCGAAACTAGTCTTCAATCTTTCGCAATTGCTCTATTTTTTTCGCAATTGCAGACAATGAAGGTCAATGATTATTTGTAATGTTTATTCTTTTAAATTTTTTATCCAAATCAGATCTATATTAACCAAGCCGTGCCGATGGGGTATATTTGGTACCCCAAGTTTTTGATTTTTCTCGAATAATTCTTTTTATATTAATCCTACATGTCACAAACTTTTGGTATTTGTCTAAAAAAGTCTATAAAAATAACAATATTGTTTTACAATCGGATATGAGCGAGACAAAAGCAACGCGCATGTGCAAGTCCGAGCGAGAAAAAATATCGTGCTGTGCTAGGGTAGAAACCGATCCGGGAGTGGGTCTCAGTCGCTGTGGGCTGTCGCTCTGTGAGCATGTCACTTCCGCGTCGCATTAATATAATAATAATATAAAAATTTAAAATTAGATGGATATTTTGGATTTTTCTTCTAACATATATCATGAATAACTATGTTAATTAATAGTATAATCCAATTTTTTTAAATGTCAAAGTATTGTCGAAGAATTTATCAATTTTTGACTAGAAATTTTTGGGAATTATTTTCATACATTCATTTTATACAAAATAGACCCCATCGGTCAGCGGCGTTGGTTTCGAGCTGTCGTGTCAGATCGTTTAAAAGAGTTATTAGAGGAGTATCAAGAACTTCGGACCCCATCGGCACGACTAGGTTAATCAAAAACACGTAAATCGATTTACAATTATATTTTTATTTGTAAATTAATCGGCTTTTTTTTGCAAAGGTTGACCCGGTGTGCAGGGGTAAGGTAGGCTGATACGCATGCGCGAAAGGTTGCGGCTGTCACCCCCCCCCCCTCCCATTACCCCGTTGACCTGTCAATGCATTTTCGTATTCAAGGAAGGATATTACATTTTTTGTTAACAAAAAATTATAATCCAAATCCCATATACCATTAATTAAAATATAAAAACTCAAGTATTCAGTTTTTATGTGATGGAACATTAGAGATTACCAAAAAATCTAATTGATAAAATGTTGGATGCAACTCATGATTTCGCTACAAGGTTATTATATTCATTTATTGGTGATATACGTTCATGTCGTTCGTTTTAGGCCAATGTTTTCCATTTGTGTGTCGTTTCAGATGATTATGAAGATTGTGGATAGATCGCTCGTCGACACACACGTCCAATACTCGGAAAAATGTGACAAAAGATAGCAACAATTAAGTGTCAACGATGGATAATCACAAGATGTATACACCCCGGCAAAAGATTATCTGGTTTGCTTTTGCAACTAGAATATTTATAATATTTTCTCAATGTTTATTTAATTTGTTAGTGCCGGACCACAACGCGCACGTTTTTATCAGCCCGCCGGATCCGGACCTACATATATCCTGGCTCGACAGCGTAGTAGATTCGGTTTTGGGCGGGCTCAAGCGTTGGGACGCTCAGTACTTCTTGCACATAGCTCAGTACGGCTACACGTACGAGAATTGTCTGGCGTTTTTTCCCCTGTTTCCGCTCACGATTAGATATTTAGCGTACGCGCTGCTGCAGGTGTTCGGCGGCGTCTTGAACTATCACAGCCTGTTGCTGTTGTCGGGCACGGCTCTAAACGTATTTTATTTCGTCAAATCGGCCGACGCCCTCCATAAGCTAAGTCTGAAAGTGTTAAAGAGCGAGGGCCTCGCATATAAATCGGTTATATTGTATTGCGTGAATCCGGGCAGTGTGTTTTTCACGGCGTTCTATTCGGAGAGCTTGTTCGCGTGGTTGTCATTTTACGGCATGCTGCGTTGCACCGGCCAGGAGACGTTGCGCTTCACCAACGTCGACATAGTCAGCAGCATCCCGATCAGTCTGTCGATAATAACGCGCTCAAACGGTCTGCTTAATTTAGGCTTCATTTTGTACGCTAGTTTTAAAAACGTGATTGAAAAAACGCTTCCGGAAATATATTATCGGTATCGCATCTTGAAGTATCGCGTGTTGATCCCATTGCTGTGTCTGCCGATCATCGCGTCGGTCATGGCGTTGACGTTGACGTTCGCAATCAGTCTCCTGCCGTTTATATTGATTCAGATATATAATTATTATAAATTTTGCGTTTATCACGAGCACAATTTGCCGCAGCACCTCGTCGAGGGCGAATGGGTGCTGCCGGGACAGGCCAAAGGCGAATGGTGCAACTCCTCGTTTCCGTTGGCCTATTCGTACGTGCAGAGTCATTATTGGAACGTCGGTTTCCTGAAATATTATCAATGGAAGCAGATTCCGAATTTTTTGTTGGCGCTGCCGATATTTTGCGTAGTGCTCTCGAATTGCTATAAATTTATCAAACAAAACGTGAGGCACTGCTTGAAATTGGGCATCAATTTCGCTCGGTTCCAAAGGACGACGAGCTACGACAGTGCCGCGTCTAAAATTAAGAAAATCGGCAAGGCGTCCAACGGCTCTTACCTTTACGATCCCGACATGTTCGTTTACATAGTGCACGGAGTATGTTTGACAGTCTTTTGTCTCTTCTTCGTTCATATACAAGTGACAACGAGATTGTTGGCTTCGGCGAGTCCGTTGCTCTATTGGTTCATGGCGATAAAGATCAAGGCCCAACCGTCCAAGATGACCGAGCAGAATCACATAAACGAGCATTTCCGCAAGATCGGCACAGCCGGTCGATTGTCCGGCGAATATTTTACGATAACGAACCTCGAGGGCGTCAATAACATGTACAGCCGATGGAAGACGTTCATTTTATCGAGGAATATATCAGATAAGAGTTTTAAACTTACCAAATTATACTTTTTAGGTTATTTGATCATAGGTACGATATGCTTTTGTAACTTTTATCCGTGGACATGAATTAAAAGTCAATTAAAAATCACAATGGACGCCTTAGACTCGGTAGAAATTAGATAAATTAATTATAAGATCAAACGACAAAGCCTTAAATTAATTGAATAGTCAAATCTAGTCTTCTTCTAGCGATCGCTAGAGTTGTAGTCGATAAGCGTGCATGAAAATGCTTTAGATAATTTTTATTACAAACACACCGTTTGTATTTTAACGAGAGTTGTCACATTTTTCAATGAAAAATCATAGTTAATTATGCGATTTCCGTCTGTAGTGACGATAATTTTCAATCGTGTCGAAAAAAAATAAATATATCGCTTCCGCACTTAGACACTTTTCAGTCTGAAGAGATCTTAATTTTCATGGATCGTCACAAAAATTAAGTGCCAATTAGTCTAGATACGACTCGGAGCGTAATACGACACATTTTCGGATCTGAATCGATTTTTTTTCAATTGAAACTTTTACGTAATCGATAGTTTTTTAACGTCTGAAATTTAATGGGACTCAAAATGAAATGTTTCGCAGCCATATCTTCCATTTATGTACCATGCCATATCATTCCTTATATATTGTTAGTGAAAAATATTGTAAAAAATAATTTATGAAAATTATAGCACTGAAGTTATTTACAGAAAAAATTTTAACTGATGTTTATTTATATTTTTAGTAATAAATCGCGTTGAGGTTGCTTAATGTTATTTTTATTTGATAGATTTTATATATATAAAAAAAATGGAAAAAAAAAATAATGGTTTTATCATATTTTTAAATCATTTTACAAAAAATCTCCTTTTGATCAATCATATTTCAAATAAAATTTATACATACATAATTTCAATAAAGATGATATAAAAATAAACATTTTGGTCTTTTGTTTTCATCTGATATCGAATAATCAATCTCGGTTATATCGTCGATTCGTCTAAAATCGTAATCGAGCTCAATGCCGAAGATTACTCGGTTAAACAACGAATCTATGATTATTTTTTCGAGAGGGAATTATTAACATTAATTAAAACCACTGTCTATATAATTATAAAAAAAGACGTTGTTTATTAATTTAACATACACATAAAAAATAAAGACGTCGGACATAACTATTTTTTTTTTAAATAAAAATTACATGTCTTATCGCTAATAATTATTTTAAAGATACAATTTATCTAATTTAGATATTTCCGTGTCGAAAAACAATCGGATCGATTCCTCTATTATTATTCACGTTGATAAAACTGTCGCATTTATCAAAAATATCGTTAATTTTTGGATTAAATTAACGGTTGAACACCGAATCACTAATAATAAGTCTTAGATTATTCAATAAATAATTAAACACAGACGAGAGCCTCTTGCAATTTTCTTCTGGCTCTATTCACTCTGTCTTCTTGCCGTCGTATGTCGTCTTCGGCGACGCTCACGGCCTGTACTAGAGGTTGTTCGGGGTTTAGAAAGACGCCGGGGTTCTGCGTTATCGCCGTCTTTGATCCGGTTTGACCTAGCGATTAATTAGAATTAAATTAGTACATTCGTTGCAATGCGATTTAATGCGGAAATTATCATTGATTACCGGTCACGGGTTGAGGAGTTACGTGCAAGGCCGTCGCCAACGCTTGAATAGTCGTAGCTTCGCTGTTGTGCGGTCCCATTGATTTGATGCCCTTCGGAAGCGAAGCCCCGCCTAAAACGCCAAACGAATCGCAGGCACTCAATCCCTAAAAAAATGAGTTATTAATATGCAATCGAATATATCGGTAAATGTTAAAACGTATACGTACTTCTAATCGTTTCTCCCAAAACAATTGTCTCGGTTTATCTTGCGGTCCTTGTTTGAAGTCCGTTTTAACTTTGCTCTCCTGAGTTTTGTACACGGTGACGGGTTGCTTAAATATCGAGGCAGTCTGACGTATCGGCGGGACTAGCGATGCATCCGATCGGACTCCGCGGCTACAAAATAAAATCATATGAATGCGTTCGCATGCGGCGCCCTCGGCGTTCTTTTTTACGTGTTATTAGTGAAAATATTGACCTGTAATCGAATTGTGTACCACGCGGTTTCTTATTTTTTCGGAGTAATAAAGAATTGAGCCGTCCCTGTTGAAAGTCAAAGCAAGCGAGATCCAAACTGTCTCCCAGATATCGTGCCAGTTGCGGTTTGCTTCGAAACTTTTTACCCGACGGGCTACAAAAGATTAATGCGTGTTATGTGAGAGCTTTCATTTTGGTCAATATTTCACGGCGGTTGGTTGCAGGCTCTATGTGGTAGATCCCGTGTCGGTTCGGGGGGTGTCATTAACCTGTAGTAGTAGACGTCGACCTTGCCGGCGGAGAGGCCCGACTTGCGGAGCACCTCCTCGCGCTGCCAGCCCTTGGGTAGGGCGGCGCACTCCATCTTCCGGCGCTCCAGAGTGCCGCTCATGGCACTGACAGCCGGCCACAACACGGGCCAAGCCGGCCCACTTTTAAAACATTACGCCGAACCAAAGAGCGCGAAACTCGGCCATGAATTTATGGCTTCGGTGGAAAAATTTATATGTCAACGTTTATAAATTATGTCAATGATATTATAGTATACTACAATTAGATATAAATCGTGTGACGTCCTAATATATTTAATTTATTTTTATTAATTAATAATTGATATTTAAAAGTGGAGTAGTGTCATAGGGATAAATAATTTTATTATCAATTAAAAAATTAAAGATAGTTAATATATTCTGTCTTATATGTAAATGAAATAATTATAAAAATAATTTAATTCATATTTAATATAAATGTAATTGTCAGTTTTCAGATCAATTAATTTTGTGCGAGCAAAAACTAAATATTTTCGAAATATGATAATCTCCTTCCATTGAAACTGGTAATATGAAATGTTTAATTATTGCACAATTGAGTTTTTAGGCCATTTAGTGAAAAACATTACATTTCAGGGGATACCCGATCTGCAACTGTCTTAACGGGAGTTTCAAACTTTACTCGTCGAGCGATGCACGTTTGCCCGTTGTAAGTTTGGAGATATATTGAAGTTCTCCGAAGACGATTTCAAGATGACTAGCGAACAGCTCCCCGATATCAACATCTTGCTGATAAGAACGTACGAGATGTTCTGGCGCGAGAAGCAGTTCCCGGGCGTCCAGCAGCTGAGGCAGCTGATGCTGCAGCACCAGCTGCTGCCTCTCCAGCCGCTCCCGCGGTTAACTAAAGATACGGGCGCGTGGGATCTCCAAATGAAGGTTGGCAACCGTATGTACGAGCAGGAGCGTTACTCCCAAGCCATCGAATGGTACAGCAAGGCCATAGCCTCCGCTCCTTCCGGTTCCAAACAGCTGGCCGTCGCATATAGCGAGAGATCCAAAGTTCTCTTCATGCTCAAGAAATATAGCATGTGTCTTTTGGACATATCGAGGGCTCTCAAACTCAAAATCGTAGACAAAGCTATGCGTGAAGATTTAATCAAGCGCCGGGACGCGTGCAACTGCATCAACACTGCTTCCCCGAAACATCAAAACGTAAATCCATTCCAATTATCGGGGACGACTCACGAAAACATTCCTTGTGCTAGTTCCAAAGTTACATTAACGTTCGACGATAAATACTCTAGAAAGATCGTGGCCACCGAAGCCATCGAACCGGGTGAGGTGATCGCCGTGGAAAAGCCTCACGTCACAGTCTTAAAGAAAAGCTTTTACTTCCACCGATGCTACAATTGTTGCATCGAGTGTTACACAATGATACCTTGCGAGTCTTGTAGTCTAGCCATGTTTTGCGGAGAAGAATGCCGTGCCGCGTCTATGAAACAATACCACAGATACGAATGTCCCATTATGAACTATTTGCAGGCGGATTCGTTCACTGCACAAAATAAATCGGCGCTACGCATTGCCATCAAAGCGAGACTCGGTTTCAGCACTTGGGATAAATTCAAAGATACCGTCTTAGCCATCAACAACGGGTTTGTGGACGTGAATAAAGTTAAAACACTCGATTCTCAATACTACGATTCGATACACACATTAGAAACGAACGTCAATAAAATGACCAAGATCAATTTGTTCATATGTACGGCTAGGAGCGCCATAATGCTCGATTTGCTCGCTAATCACACCGATTTCTTTAGTTTGTACAAAGACGAAGAGGTTATATTAGAGTTTTTTGGTAAGCTGCTGTTGCGCAACAATTTAATATCCGAGATCAATTTGCATTCCATTTATACGACGCATCAGGACGTTCACGAAAATTTCGCATCGGGCATCTACGCCTTCAGCAGCCTCGTTAATCATTCCTGCAGCAAAAATGTATATAGAATTTTCAATGGAACCTCCGTTATCCTGCTATCGCTGAGACCGATTGAGAAAGGCGGACAGATATTCGTCAGTTACGGGTGAGTCTACATCATAATTATCGTTTTGAATCTTTGTCGTCGTCGTATTCTTGAATTAAATCGTATTATTTATTTCCAGACCGCATTACACGTCGGAAAATAAACAAAGCCGACAACACAAGCTGCGTTATCAGTATAAATTCGTATGCGACTGTGAAGCGTGCGTGAATAACTGGCCGACGTACAATAATTTGCCTGCTCTGGCGAATAAAATGAATCACGTCATGCTGTGCATCCTGTCGTTGGCGAGGAAGTTGCGCGTAATCGGTATATTTAGAATGCAATGGTTCGAAAGTGACAAGGGACTGTCGTGCGTGCTTCAAGAATATTTCGATCTCTCGTCGCAGCTGTGCAAAATTATCGCAATCGTCGATAAATACAAGCCTTGCAAAGAGTTGATCGATTTTCAAGACACCATAGAACACTGTTGGGATTTTATCGTCAGTAAATTGTCGTCGTTGCAAGGAAACACTTTGGATCTCTCCAAGATCACATAATTTATATTTTTATATATACACACCTTATCCTTTTTGTACTCAGTGGATTGGTTCTAGTCATGTAGGCGTAAGAATAAATCATATTTATGTAATTTAACCTCGATGAATCTCGCTCAAACTCGAATCCAGCTCTGGCTCATTAGATGAAGTGCTGCTGTATTCCCAAAATATTTCATCTAAGTCGATTGCACCTGGATTCGTTCTCGCTACAATTTTATCGAGAAACATAGTTATCTTTTCTGCAGTTTTAACTCATTTAAATATTTTCGAGTACGGTTAGGGTCGTTCTCTTGTTTTAGTTCCTTTACTTCATCGTTGTTGTCGATTATTATTAAGTGTTTGTCATTTAGCATCTCGTCAATATGTTTAAGCGTAATATATTCATAAACTTATGGCATTACCCGTAGAAGATATTCTTCTTCTAATATATTCGTGTCATAGTGATTTATAAAGAAATAGATGTGCGGAAAATGGTGAATCTCGTTTAAAAAAGGATGGGGTGTACTTTAGCTCCGCTGTACTGACCGGTTTGAATATTACATATACATTTTGGAGAGACTTAGCTTTTAAGGTAAACTTAGTGTTTTTGTAACAATATTTTATAACCCTTAAGATTGTGATTTTATTATTTTTTGTAAATAAAATAATTAAAAAATATGGAATATTAAATTATTTTGAAGTATCCATCAATCATCAGGACTTTCCGCCACTTTGACAACAAATCTCAAGAAAACTCTGCACCTCAATGATTTTTGTGTTATAAAAGGTATATCTAAAACTTACGTGTGGGATTACCTGGAAAACTGCCGAGTCTACGGACTACCCACTTTGGGAGGCTACTAAAAAATTAAACCAACTGCAGCAATTTCAAACACTAATACGATATTCTAATGGAGCTTGGGCAAGAAATGAAATCTCATAAGAGATCAATGAAATGGCGATACTTTACATTGAAAATATCAACATGATTAGCCAAGTGGTTGAGCAGAGTATTAGCTCTGGTTGCCGGAGAGTTTCCGAGAGCACCTGTCCTCATATTTGGCAGAAGAACAAGCACACGCGAACGAGCTCGATGGCAGTGAGGTGGCGCCCATAAGGGCAACTCACACAGTACAAAGGGGGTTATGTACTGCGCCAACCAACAGCTTGAAGAAGTGCTTTACCAAGTAAATTGACCTTCTTTTCTCGAGAGTTACATACCCCAGGCAACCCTGAATCCATGCACTGGGGTATAAGCTTGGGTAAAATCCAAATTCTCTCATGTAGAGATATCTTAAGAATTTCTTCTGGGTATACTCTAGCCTGAGGATATTCGAAGCGTCATATGGTGCCTAGACGATAGATCCAAGCAAACTCTGAACCAATGTATTGTATAGCAACCTCATTACTAAGGTGCTATGTATGTAATGAGAATTTCTCAAGACAAAGCCCAGCATTCTTGAAGCTCCATTACATTGTATACATTATTTATTTATTTATTTAATTACGATGGATGAATGGCATAACTGAAAGATTCCAAGATGCCATTCATCCATACAAAGATTTTATAAAGATTCAATAAACATTGTAATGACTCTAAAGATGCAACGGGAATGAGTCTCTCATATTAATATTCACCCTAGTGTCCACGACACAGGTTAACTTTAAATATTATTTCAGTTGAATTGAAATTTATATTATTTGTTTTATATAAATATTTATTCAACACAGGAAAGATGGCATTAAATTAATTAATTCCAAAGCGCAAAAATACCTACATAAATATTATTTTTACTAACTTAGCTTAGCCACGCTTAACTTGCATTATCGAAATGTACCTATACGCCATAACACTGGTCAACATACATGTGAATTGAACCTAAATTTAGAGTCAAACTGAATTCCCAGATCTTTAAATGATGCCTGGGAAGAGTTACGTTTCCAAGCATGTAATCAAAGATTAGTCATTCTTTAGATCTTGAAATATTAATTTTCTGACATTTCCCTACACTAAGCGGGAGACGATTAGTAGATGCCTATTCGAGTAAAGAATTAATGTCCAGTAGCAGCGAAAGGGCATCATCTATTGAGGTGAATGATTTAAATAGTTTTATGTCATCTGCATAGAGTGAGAAATTACAAGAATGAACATGTATGTCGTATAAATAAAACGGATAATAATGGTCTCAAATTGGAACCCTGTGGGATTCCCAAAGTTGCATCGTAGACACATGACGTTAGGGGGTCATACATCACGTACTGTTTCCTCTCCTTTATATATGTGAAGAAAAATTGTAAGAGATTTTCTGAGAATCCAAAACTATCTAGATTAGAAATAAGATAGTGTGGTCGTCCCTATCAAAGGACTTAGACACATAGATTGAAAAGCTAAGCAAACCAGTAACTGTTGAGCATCCTGGTCGAAATCCATGCTGTTCATCAATGAGTTTGTAGGGGATCAACCCAAGGGATGAATTAATCTGACTCCTTATGTTGTTATTTGACTTTTATTGACCGAAAATACATTTGTACATTTAAACGGTAAATATTGTCATGATCGCGTACAGTTCTTGTTAACGGTGACGTGTTAGCGGCGATCCAATGGGTGCTGACGTGGCTGTTCCCAAGGGTAGTCAGCGTGTGGCGATTATGCGATGTCCACTGAGTCTGAAGATATACGATGTGTCTGGGCTTGGGGCATGGCTTTTGTCGTCTCACGGCGAAGATGGTCTTCGGAGGTGTAAGTACGATGATGTGCAGAATTGCTTATTTAGCGGGAGCAGAAGTTCAACGGTTTCCAACTTTGATGAATCGGATTCTTCATCTTGAGAGTGTGGGTCCGATGAGCTGGGCTTCAGTCGGGACTTTCGTCTGCACAAGACTCTTAGAGTCCAGGATAGCTTCAGCTCAGGGTGAAGCTGCCATCCTCTCTGGCGTTTGTTGACTGGTTGCCCAATTTTACAGAGCGCGAGCGGATACTCTTTTCCACTACCGACGTGGTCGTTTACGTCTGCGATTTTTTGCTTGAATTCTAGTTAATAATTGTTTTACGAAAAATAATATTTCGAAGTCTATTCCCTACATAAATAAATATAACCTAAGACTAAAATATCATCACAACAAACTGGCATCACAACTGAGAGAAGTAATTTCATATACGAAAAGGCACAAAAAGGAGTAGATTATTTGATTTTTTAAAAAAGCCTGAATAAGGCCTTGTAATCGCCTTGGAGATAGGATCGCTGGATCCTTTCTCTTCATGTTATAATAGTTGAGATAAAAGCAACTAAATGTAATAGTTTACAGATCGCGCTATTTAATTATTAAAAAAAAAATTAAGTGTATCGGAAGGGCGGGATTTAAAATCATTGATAAATAAATAAATACAAAGTGATATATATAAATAATTTATACTTTATTATATTCAAATAATACGTTTATATTTTAAATACATATAATAATATTGTTTAATAATAAATTAATTATATAGAATAAATATATATATATATTAAGCGATAACAATATAATTTTTAAATTAATACTGATTTAAACGGATTATATTTTTTTTAATCTATAATATTTGATCAAATTAAATGTTATGTATGGGGTCTGCAAATAGAGACGTTAGCAACTCTGGTTCGCTAAGATTTTTCTTAAACTTTTGAGCTATTTCTTGTATTTTATGCCTTCTCCTAACATGAGGCAATTGATACCTGTAAAAATATTCACATTAAATTTATATAACAGATATTATTAAAAAAGGTTCCATCTGAAAAGTAGTTGATAGTTTATAGAAAAATAATATATACCCATCGTCGTGCAGTCTAGCCCGTCGAGCGATATTAAGAGCAGTGTGGCGTAGAGCAGAAGAGAGCCGTCGCAATTCTAACACTGCTCCATCTGCGAGCGGACCGGCTGGACATCCTGTTCCAGGCCCGCCGCCGGAACTCCCTTGAGCGTGAACTCGCACCAGTCCACAGCCTAGAAGTTGAGCCCAAAGTACACAAACCTCCGAGCGCCGCCAAGCGATACCGGTTTCAGTATGCTTCAGAAGACCATCTAAAATAAATACAAGTGTTCAAGAGTGTCTTAAAAAAATCGGCAAGATATGGAAGTGTTTCTCGCATGAGTAGGGCCATCTCTTGAAAATATAATCCATTTTTGCAAGACTTGATAACTGGAGATGAGAAATGGATGAAAAAGGACGCCAAAATTAATGGCTATCAAAAAGTCAGGTAGCTATACTGACTCCTGTTAGCAGATAGATGGAAAAAGGTCATATCTAATAATAGAAATTATATTTTTGAATACTCCTAATAAATTAATTAATACGTACCGATTGATAGATCCAAATGATCTTCGTAGCTCTCGAGCCAAATAATTAAAATTTTCGTAGAGTGTTGTCTATTTCGCCGTCCGCTACCTGAAATTACACAAAATTTAATATAACATCTAAATATTAGACGGACCTAAAAGAAATTGCGTATTTTATAACCCGATGTTCGAATGCAGTTTGTGCCCAGACACGGTCAAGAAGAGCATTAGTTGGCTATGTAATCCGGGTGCAAGTGGATCAACTAGCCTTGCGGAGTGACTCTTTGTGCCGGTGGACCAACATTGTATAGTCTAGAACAGCCCCTGGGTGCGGTATTGCTTCCATCCGAACGAGTTTCCTCGTTACCACTACGGCCTGGGAACTTGTGGACGTTGTGAGTTTCTTGGAATTGGTAATGTGACAGAAAACGGCTAGAGGAACTATCCCAGCATTTGCCTTTGGGTGGCTAGGGAGCCACTACGCCAATTACTGATGAGAGAGACACTACGAAATATTTCTTACCAGGTCAATTAAAGGGCTATCCGAGGATAACAACGACGAGCAGAGAAACACATGCAATTCTTTGTTGTCGAGACAAATAATTCGACTCTTTTAACAACAAATTGTAACTGGAGATGAGAAATGGATCGTTTATGATAACATAAGTTGAAGATGGCAACGGTTTTCGCCGAGTCAAACTTCCGTTCCGACCCCTAAGTCTGGTTTAACGCTACCAAAGGTACCTTTGGGCATTTGGTAGGATGTAAGAGGAATAATTCATTACGAATTATTAAAACGGGGTGAAAAAATTACTGAAGATGTTAACTGTCAACAATTGGAAAGATTAAACGAGAAAATAAAAATCAAACGTCCAATTCTGTTTAACAGAAAGCGAAAAAATTTTCATCACAATAATGGACGCCCTCATAAAGGAAGAATGATAAATAATGTTTAACATAGCACACAAAGAAGTCAACATACATGCCCATATGCTAAGGATGAACCGTTAAACCCCTGAGAGTCGAAGAGTACAACTTCAAGGCCATTCTCATATCTCAGCTAGAACCGTGTTGGCAAACCGGTGCTACTTTGTACTTCAACAGCACCTACAGTTGAGATTCCTCTTTAAGAAGACTAAAGGCAAGCTCTACAGGCCCGTCCTAACATACGGGTCTGATTGTTGGACTTTGACAAAACAAGATGGGCGACAACTGGACATCCTGAAGAGGGGGATTTTGAGACGAATGTTTGGAGCCGTATTTAACGACGGATGCAAGATATTCAGCTGCCGAAAAGGCTAATGGTTAACAATCCTTTCTGTCCCCATAGGAAAGGAAGATCAAGGCTGAGGTGGTGGGACTGTGTACAGAGGGACACTGCATCATTAAAACTTACTAGAAGATAAAGTGACACGGCGGCAGACTGGATAAAATAGAGAAGGATGTTGGATAAGGCCAGAGGTCTACAATAGGGCTTTACATAAAAAATATGCACGATTTCTTTCAGGTCTCATAATATATAAAAAAAATATTAGCGTACCTGTCGAACAAAAGCTAGAATTTGGGGAATGCTTATCGAAATCTAGAGATAGAGTGCGCGGTTTATCAATTATGCTGGTTCTATGCGAAGAAACGGCGCTATTCAGCACTTGACTGTTATTTTCACTGTTGCCTCGTTCGTACCAGTTGCTATTGGTATTGGAGACGTCCCACGACGAATTACTGTTTCCGGAGCCCATACTGCAATTCGATACACAATTTCCATCGATATCGTATTTTGTTTGCGACTCCATGGTTTCCGTATCGGTTTCGTTCTTCTCAGTCGGCACGATAAACGCTATTTCCGAGCTAGCATCGGCCCAGTACAGTATGTGAGTATCGCCGTTATATAAAGCACCTCCGTGATTTTCAGGATCGATATCTGGTAAAGAATTGGCTTTAGTATTATCAGACGATTCTGCCAAATCTGATTCGGCATCGCTCGGACTATAACTGCTATCGATGTGTCCGGTCCAGCCGGCGTGATCCTTTACTCTGACCGGCCATCCGAGACTGAAATAAAACACGGAATCAAATAAAAATAATTATAATACGATGGATGTAACGTACCCTCGGAGCATTTCCAGAAATGCAGGACTGACGGAATCTCGTTGACGGGTATTTCTAAGCAAGTCTAAAGGATGCCTCTGACCACGGGCGCAATAAAATATGTGAACTGTAGCCGCGGCTCTTGCTCCTAATTTATCCAACGATCCAAGCTCACGATGAAATTCTTCGCTCGACGAGTCCAATATTAAAAGACGGGGAACTCCAGCCTGGAAATTAATATATCGTGATATAATCCGAATTATTACGCTGTAAAAATTATTATTAGTGATGTGTATACTCGTTTATCGTCTCCGATGTTCAGGAATCCAAAATGAGATAAAAACAATCGAGCCGTTTGAAATTCTTGAACAGGTTCCGGTGGTACACACTCTTCGGGATTCTGTGAAATTTAAATCGAATGAAAATTTTGTTTAAACGTATAAATAATTTATCGGACGTACCAATTGAGATTCGGGATTCTCTTTGGCCTTTTTTTCGATGGCTGCCTGAGTTTCGAGCAGTTTAAATAATTGATTTGCGACTGGATCGTTCAGTGATCTCATCACGCTATCTAGAGACGGGAACGATTTATCTCTGCGAAATAAAATATATTCAATTAAACTCGTCTGTATCGTTTTATTAATGATGAATAGTGTTATTACGCGGCTGACGGAGGTCCTTGAGGTAACGGTGAGCAAGTCGGTGGTGCCGTTGGCGGAGGTTCCCAGAACGGAACAGGCCTGGTTCCGCGGCAGGCACCCGCTCGACCTCCGGCTCTGCTACGAGCGAGCTGTCGAAGTTGTAACGTCCAAGCGTGACGACCGAAAGCTCCTCGTAAAATAACTAAAAAAAAAGTAATTAAAATACACATTACGATTAAATATTATTATAATATTATAATAAGTTACCGGTGAGTGTCGGTTGAGGATCTTGATCGTTGGCTAACGGTTCTTCGAGTAATGCCAGAAGGGTGCTATCATCGGCCACGAAGTATCGGAATCTGATCATAACATTTATCATCAATAAATATGTACATAAGTTTATAATAATCGATTATAAAAATCGGTACCTATGAACAGGTGGACGAGGAGATGGAGTACAATGCCGAGCTAACGTATGTTCATCTAACAATGAGCCCAACGAAGCTGCTCCACACGCGCTCGGAAATCCGCCGACCTATGACAGCAATTTAAATTCATTTGTTAATTATTAAACATAACCTCAAATTAATTTATCGAAAATGATTTACCTGTTCCAATATCAATGCTAATAAATTTTCAGCAGCGTCCCGCACTCTCATTGATACCGGTTTCAATTCTTTTTCATCCTTCATTTTGACGGGCTCGTTCGGTTTTCCGACACTCTTCGAGCCGGATATGCCGAGTTCGACCACTTCCATGACGGTAGCGAGGCATTCTGGATCACCTAAAAGCGGAGCTCGTAGCCACGCCGCCAGACAATGATATGCGGCGACAACAGACGAATGTAGATCTCGGGAATGAGCCGGAGGAGGGCGCGAACATTGAACGCTGATATAATCGCAAATCCAACGAATGGCTCGTTTGCACTCTAAACTATCTGAAATCGTAAAATTGGAACGTCGATCACGTAGTTTGAGTAAACGTCTCAATATTATTTACTTACCGATAACGAAATCTGGAACGTAATTCAGATTTGCAAGGAATAATAAGTTTATTATTTAAAAATATAATTATGCGATAAGATTTAACGTAAATAGATCAATTTACCCGATCGACTGTTGTGTAGGCGAGCGAGTCCCGCTAGCAGTTCGAGAGCGGCCAAGGACACGGTCAAGTCAGATTTCCACGACGATATTAGACGATGGCATACGAGATATGTCGAGCGAACGAGAAGTGGTCCACCTTATAATTTCATTATTAAATTATTATAATAAAAAATAGCTTTATTGACGTTATAAAATCACATCACTTACCATATATTAACGTTATTAATTTATAAATAAATGAAAACGGACATCGGGAATAATCAATTAATTATTAAAAAATACAACGAGAGCTCGGAGAATTTCTCTCGATATATTAATACATAAATGATGACTATTTAAAACCGAGCTTTCATTGTATATATTATTAAAGGAAGTTATTAATGACTCAACCTAATTTATTTATATATAAAACACTGGTTATTGCCGGATTTTGGCTTAAAAAGCGTATTTAATTAATTTTAAGTGCATTTTTTCATTGAATGATAAATAAAAGAAAACAAAAAAACAACGTTAACGTCACACGTAAAAGCATAAATAATGATTTTTATTTTTAAACACAGTAAATAATAAAAC
>JAGXCT010037230.1:0-45293 GCA_022495035.1 Philopotamus ludificatus | reverse complement strand
ATGGAAACGTACCTGCTATAATACCTTGTAGGTTTATGTCATTTAGATTATATTTCATCAGGTCTTATCTAGACCATCGTTACCCTCCTAGTTAACTAGGTTCATCTATTACGGGTTAGGTCCCCAGCTTCGAGCCCGGGTTGAGTTCTTTATACTATTAAAGTAAGAATGAGGTTTTAGATTCGCTTGGTGCTTTCACGGCAGTGGCTGGAGTCTGGAGGTAAATTGGTTCAAGACCGAATATACGATGCTTTCAAATCATATCGGGGAGAGAGGGGACCTCGGTGGATGTGGTCCGGGTCTAATGAGTGGCTTAAAACATTCAAGTACCTGGGAATTTATAAAATTAAATGGATATCTTGAAAAGGATTCTGAGACGGATATTTGAAGTTGTATTGTAAGTTGTATTTTGTTCCTCCAGCAAAATCTGGAGAACACAGATTGTTCACTTATTATTCTCTAATCGTAAATTTCAGAAAAAATGCTGTTCAGCGACAGTAGACTCTTCACTCTCTAGTATAGTCAACGAAATAGATTCCTACAACTAGATTAGTCTCTCAGCGACAATGACGCAAATGTTCCAAGACAACCGATATTACATATGACCTAACCGAATAGTTTTTCACAAATATATCAGATTTTTTTTATATATTATTTGCACACGTTCATATCATGAAAAAAAATTGAATTAAACAAAGCAGCTATATATATTTTTAAAAAATTGGAGATGATCCCCATAATCGATGAATGTATTATTAAAAAAATAACGCTTATCATGTAATTATCTAACCACTCGCAGTCTGAGGAGCGCCGGGGTTTCCTTGGGTCGATCCGTTACTAGGTGCGTGACTAACGCACAGATAGAGAGCGGACAATAATGGAACGGCGAGAGGAGGCCACCACTCGGCCTGGACGGCGCCTACCACAAGCACAGATACTCTTCCACTCAGATCGCCAAAAGTCAATCCTCTACGAATAAAAACACAGAATTAATTATATAATTGAAATGTGATATATTATTAAAACGCACCTGTCCGGATTACCGGGTAATTCTTTAATCGGTAGATTTTGTAAATGATGTGGTACGACCAACAACGAAAGAAGAATGGATATGCTCGCTTTTCTTAATTCTTTCTTATCAACGTTTCCGCAATTCAATTTAAGCTCTTTCTCCGGCAATACTTTTTCTAACGCTTCAATGAAATCCGGAATCAAAATATAAACACCGTCCAGATCCAATCTAAAATGTAGGAAAATGAAATATATACGCATTTATTTATATGTAATTTTTTAATTATACCTAAATATATCGGCGGCGTTCAGAAGAATGCTGGGGACCGTCGCTGGATCTTGCAGTCCACGTTGTACGGCAATATAAAAACGGGCATAATATGCAGCGAGGACGGTTTCTCTAGATTGTTTTGAAGTAAAAACACGGCATAAAGCTCCGAGCGCTTCGGCTCGGCCAGCTTGATAATTTTGAATTTGAAGTCCAGCAGGTAAATCCGGTAAAGACGGCGGCGGAGTACCTTCCGTTCTCTCTGTAATAAATCGAATAAATTCAATATTCAGAAGTGATTATTATTTAAATCATATTTAAGTAAAAATTACTAACGAGCTGTCGTATTCGGTGAAAATGTTCCGATGAGAGCAGCTTCGAACAACCAATCTCCGAATAAATGCAGGATAGAATTTACTCGTGGTCTGATAGGCGCAAGAGGAGGACGTTCACTACTGCCTGTAATCAAACGATTAAAAAATAACTACGACAATGTATATTATTAGGATGAGAATATATGAAATTATTTACTGATCAATGGTGCAGGATTCGGTGGTGTACTCGGAGCAATGCTCACAGGCCTGCTATTCGTTAATCCGATCAGAGACGCTCTCGGTAATCCTTAAAAAAAATGATTAAGTAAAATCGGCAGATCTTATGCGGATATAAGAGCTGGGATAGCTCCCGTCTCTCATATCGCGGTAAATATCGGATATAACTAAATAAAAAAAATATGTTACAATTCATGAAAATTATACTTAATTTAATCATGCAATTTAAACAGAATAAAGAATTTTTTCTAAATCTATTTAATTATAGGATTTTTTTACAAAACTAAATAAGAATTTGACTTTAAAAAATACTTACACTTTCATTTAAAAAAATAATAAACACAACAAATTATTCTAATATAACGATTCATTATAGCAGATTGAAACATTGAAATGTATTAGGACCAAAAATAATTAAAAAAATATTTTTTTAAGGCAGTTAAAAATTAAATAAATATATAAACAGCATCTCAGAATTCTTCTAGAAAAAATGCATTCAAATAATCGGAAGATATCCATCTTCTTCTTTCGTTTCGTTTGAAAAGGGTCCATAGTATTTCAGGGGTAATTGGGGGTCAATGACAAAATTTTATTTAATTTTTAAGGAATGTATTTATTAGATAATAACATCCTTTTTAAGATGTATTCATATAATATAGATTTGCATAAAAATTGCATTGAAAAATATAAGTCTACAAACTGCACAATGAGAAAAATACGCAAAATAATAATAGCCCCCCCCTTTGACGAATGTTTTTTTAATATTTAATCAAAAACTGAAAAAAAGAAAATTTTCCGCTAAAAATTTTTCATTTCTAGTTTCTAATAAAAATATTTTTTTATATCCTTTGTCGGATGCATGTAAAGAGATCCGCCAGCCGCAAAAAAATCAACAGCGGTACTTGTATTATGCTGTAGATAATAGAAAAAAAATGAAAGGGGGTCATGCAAGAAAATTATTTAGTTAAAGGGGGTCTATGTAGGAAAAAGATTGGGAACACCTATTCTAGTCGATAGTGATATCATATACTCATAAAAAAATTGAATTATTGAACAAACGTGAGTGTCAATGATATCTTTGTTGTAAAGAAACACTAGAATTTGAAGCGTCAGAGTCTAAAAGTGATGAAAAAAAATAAAGGAGCTAGGATTTTAACGTTTTTATAAGATCTGATTATTCACCAGATACAATGCCATCAGATTATCATAGTTCAAGTAGCTATATATTTTTTTGAATAAGAAAATAATAATTTTTAATACTTTTCGGTCCAACGCATAAAATATTATTTCACTACGTAAATAATTTTTCACAGATTTACATAAAAAATAGAAACATTTAATGTTGCATTATATTTGAAATAATTGCAGTATTAAAATACAAGTGTCGAATAAAAAAATATTCATTCAAATAATAATTAAGCCACTGTGCGAATAAATATTACGTGCTCGAGAAAATAATTTGTTCTAAGGATCATGCAAAAACAACATTAAAAATAATAAATCAACAATTAGTACATATGAAACTGTGTGAATTTTTTTTTGCAATATAATTTATCTCGTATAGAGTTTAAATTAAATTTTGTGAAAAAATCATGTATCAGATAAATAAAATTTCGGTACAATAAAAATAAAATCAATTGACATAATACAACAGCAAACGTGCATCAGACTCCTTACGGTTAGTCTGGTGTCCACTAGCGACACTGAAGCTCTTAGCGAGTCGCCTATGAGGGGGAGGAGTGCCAGCGCCCTGGCTGGCCCCTTGCCCCGTTCCTTGCGTGGAGCTTGACCCCGATCCAGAACCACCTTCGTACAGCTCTGTCCACCAGCCGGGCTGGCTGATGCCTGTTTTCATTCCCAAAATATAACTCAAAAAATAGATCTCGATAAATAGCCAGATCATAATTCATTTGACTGGGTCTTTTTAGTTGTTAGTATATGAAGTAGAACATCACCGACATCACTAATTGGAAATATACATAGTCTCTAATATCTACACGACATCACAATATAATTTTTTAATATAAGATATATATACGATAACATAATCACAATCCAATTTACATTAATTAGTACCATTTAATTTACCATAACCATGTAAGTTTATTTATACATCAATACATTTTGCGGGTTAGTCCGATATCAGTATTTTAAATATAGCAGATAAGCCAGACTTCTTAACAATATTTTACAAATATACACTCCGAGGCAGAGTAGGATGATTTATGAGTTTATGATGTTCGTTGTTAACCATTTCAAAAAACTTCCTTTCTAAACAAATCGGTGCAGCTTCTTGCCTATGAGGACAAATAGACATTGTGGCCAGATCTTGGGCGGCTCTGAAGGATGCATGCCAGCAAATAATGAGAGCGGTAATTGGCATAGGTCTGAGTATTTACGAGAACAAGACAACAACCTTCGAGGCCGTCCAGGAATTCACATATCTCGGCTCAATTATAACAAATAAAAGTGAAATTCACTTGGAAGCACGAAGAAGAACAGTGCTGGCAAACCGGTGCTACTTTGGACTTCAAAAGCATCTACAAGTCAAGCCCTACATGACCCTTCTCAGGCCCGTCCTAACATACGGGTCTGAATATTGGGCTTTGACAAGATGAGCAACAACTGGATACAAAGGATTGACCCAAAGGAAGCCACTAAGAGTATTTGAGAAACTTGTGATATCAGCAACTTCCTGAAATGCCAACCATTGTCAAAAAAATAAAATAAAAATAGGTAGCTGAAGCAAGAAAGCCTTTAAAAATCGATTATGATGCAATAAAATGCATTGGTGGAATTAAATCCTTGTAAAACCATCAAGTAATTATCTCAAGACATCGATACTATTTGACAATACTCAGCTACTTCTTTAACCTTTAAAAAACTATCATTCGCTCGGTGATAATTTATGTGTGCCATTGCCTCTGGCAAGCCGGGACATGTCTAGAACTCTATGCCTAGGAAAACCTGTTAGGAAGCCGAGACTACAATGGAAAGATAGGGTTGAGGCGGACGCGTCTGTTGGATCTTGGGCGATGGATGGATGATGCCTGGGACCAGTAGAGATTGAGTAATGTTCTTCAGGTGGCAGGGACACGTTTCAGGTCAGGGGCCGTTTAAATAATAATAATAATACATAGAAGAATCGGAACTCGTCATCTTGGAACTAAGGGTTTGGCAGAAAAGACTAAAGATGGCGTTTAGGAAAAAATACTTTCGTTGTTGCATGTTTCGCATTCGTTGAAGAAAAGATTGGTTCAGGGTGGGATAAGGCAGAAACTGGTGATAGCTTGCCAGACACAAAATTTATTTGCAACTCTCAGAGATCGGAAAGATTACATCTAATGTCCAAGACGATAAAGAAAATTCAAATGCAGTGAGTTAAGGAGTTAAAAATTAAATTTAAATTATTAGCTTTCCTCGGGATGTATATATCGCTAATGCATTAGGATAAACATACGCTTATTTTAGTACAAATAAAATTTAATCAACAATTAACAAACAAATATTATTAAATATATATATTTCTTTTTCATAAAGCTTCGTTAGTGTTGTACAATCACAAATTAATTAGTTATGGATTAATCAACGAGACAAAGAATCATGTTTTATTAAATATAAATTCAATAAAATATTATCAATGATCAAAAATTTCAGAAATTTAATTATTTCAAATAAACGATTCATGTAAACTCTCATATTTATTTAATATTAAGTATATATCAATGGAAAAATAAAATATACCTAAAAATGCGTCGACGTGTGCGGCGACACCCTTCATAGCTTTCAGGAAAATCATAGGAAGTACTAATAAACATGGATGCTGACTCGGATCGCAAGCATCTTCTTGCGTAATTGCAAACTATATGAAATTAATCCTCGTTTTAATTGAAATAAATTGTATTATTCAATTTTTATGAAAGTATTACCTGAAGAAATTGTGGCGTTTGACTTATAATTTGCGGCCGACATAAATCGACGGGATTTCCGATCGTATGTAGAATTCTGAACCAACTTTGAGAAATATTTTCATATGACATATCGGATGGGATCAAATTTGCATCTTCTTCGCCTAAAAAAATATTAAACAATCATTAAAAAAAAATAATAAATTAATTTTGATTGAATCGATGAAATCCGTACTTATATTGAGCGTCGGAAACATGGGTCCGTACATATTAAAAAGTAATTTTGCGGTAAGGCACAGGGTGACACGCGTCCATTGTTCGGTGAGTGCCGTACGATGTCTCCATCGCATGGCAGCTTCTCGCAACGTTTTCCACAGCGGAGGACTCGGAAAACATCTAAAACGATTCAAGCATTGAAAAATACATCTTTATATTAATAATATAAACGGAAAATACTGACTTATGACAAGCAATTATCCACACTTCGAATAATACGGATAGAACTCGTTCACAGAGCTGATCGGCAACGTCGTCTCTAACAGCCGGCGGAGCCAGAAGCGTATCGTTGATGGCTAACAGAAACGATAAAGCCGAATACCATGTATCACGCGAAAGATCGGCTCGTGTGCATACCTGCTGTACACTTCTCAGCACACGATGACACAAAACCGCTTGTTTATTAATTGTATCCGTACCTGGAAATATATATGGAATAAATTAAATGCATACAAGTATGACGCCGATTAATATTTATATCGTCGATTATTTATTGTGCAATCAAAACTCTCACCGAGCTCCTCTTGATATATGAATGGTAAGACTTGCAATGAAATATGGCTGTTAAATTCGATTCATATATTATATTAATTTTTAAATAGACTATATACCTTCGCCCGGTCGAGGAACAAATAAATTGTGCAAATGTTCAATTATTCGTCTTGCATATCGCTCCGGTTCATTCAATATAGGCTTCGGAATCGGTGGACTGGGAATTGAAGTAGATGACGAATTATTCGGCAATAATGCTGACAGCCAATCGCAGTATACAGTGACACAGTCGCGTAGAGCATCATGTTCCGTGGGCGGCAATGAAAGCCCGTATCTGATAACTTGCATCACCCATTCCACCTAATACAAACATTAATATTTAAATTATAATATAAATGATAAAATGTATGTTTATTACCTCTTCGTGTGTATTGAGAGGCGGATGTTCATGGCGAGGCTGCTGCGGTGGAGGTACGAGTTGTTTGAGTACGGCCAATGTGACTTCGCGTCCGCCACCGCTGAAAGCTCCGAGGACGCCATGTCCCGCTCCGGCCCCTAGCGCTATGCAGGTCCACTCTCCGTACATTTGAGAGCCACCACCATTCAAGCTGCGGTCCTAAAAATATAGATTTGTGTGATGATTAATATTTTATCGAAAATATTATTTATGACAGCAGAAGTAAATAAGATACCGTTATTTACTTCATTCATAGATAAACTCGTCATTTTAATTGTAATATTATGGGCGTATATTAATTATTGACTAACCTTGTAATTAACTTTGTTAAATACACCCACATTCATAGGTAAAGTTTAAGGATTCCCTTTAGTTTCTGCTACCAATTGACAATATGTCAACTACTTGTGTTTCTTAAATATGTTGGCCGTAACAGTTGCTAGTAATAACGACCATGAAGATATTTTATTCACTATTAAATATTTTTATAGTCATTGTTAACCCTTTCGCAGCGGCAGAGCTAAACATGAATCTGAATCTGTGGCGCCGTTTCTTATCAAATTATTTTTTTGGAGAGATGATTATCTCAATTAAAAAAATAAACTAGATTCATTCTTGTGATATGTTGTAAATTTATAGTTAACTGTGTTTGTGAGGTAATTTTTAAAATAAACACTATCAATTAATTCTAGTTTACACATAACGACAAGTTAAAGTTCGAAAGAATCAGGACAGGACAGGGATACTTTTTAGTATAAAAAAATTGTATAACTACTAAGAAAATCATGAACATGATCCTTTAGAAATATAATCGTTGTGAAAATAATTATATTTTTTACATACCAGGAAAGTGTATTAAAATAATTAAGTTAATACATATATAAAAATAAAGTATTTAGTATTAGACATGTAATCATTTCATCAGTAAACATATAAAAATAAATATTGTAAAATAATATTGTTTAATAATAGGTAAGCGCAAATTGCTATAGTTTTATTTTAAAAAAATGAAAGATCTGAGATTTTGCGGTGCACTAATTATAGATACTGGCAACATTTTTTCATCGGTCGTTAAGGTTATGTAGCTTTGCTGTCATAAGGATGGCTTCACTGCTACGCCGGTTGCTGGCCCCAACCTTCAGAAGTGTGTTTATTTTTTTTTATAATAATTCTTTCTCTATATTAAATAATATCTTCCACAATCAGCTCAAACAAAATATTTATTATGATATTTATTTATGTCCATGGAAATTAATGGGCTGAAAATATATTTTATTTACTCAATGTATTATATAATAATATTGCGATTATATTTTATTCATTATTCTATAAAACTACACTATTACGGATAGTATTTTATATTTGTTTTATTTTACAGATGGGGCCATACAAAACAGATTTTTAAATACGACAACATCTGGCGATAACAACAACGTCAACATTGCAAGAAATATATATTTAAAATATGCATTACAAAATCAGAATATAGCAGCTAATACTTCAAAGAAAATAAGGATGTTACCTTCGTCGATAATTAATTTAAACGAGCCATCGTCGATACGGAAATCTCCCATGTTAGATTTGCCCAAGATACCGTTTTCACCCGAGCTACCGACGTTTAATATCATTCCAAAGTTGGATATTCCCATTATCGATACAACTTTCGAATGTCCGAACGGAAGTGCCGTAATAGAAAAACAAGCCGTAAGACTTATAGTTATAAGAAGAAAAAAAATGAACAAACACAAGCTTAAAAAATTGAGAAAACGCCAAAAGTTTGAAACGCTGAAAGTAATATTTAAATTAAATTATTATTATTATCGGTTATTAATAATTATTAAACGTATGTGTTTTTATAATTATTTCAGAGGAAACAGCGTGTTAACTTGCGGAAGGAGAAGCATTTTCATCTCTTGCTCAGCAACCAAATGAAAAAAGCTGATAGATTCTCGCCCGAAAAATATGTAACGGGAAAACTTGCCGCGGCAAACAGAACACCACTCCCGGATAGGTATAACGGAAAACGTTATCCCAGATTTATTATTAGACAACTCTTGGGGTTGGACCCTGTAGTTAAATATAAACAATATTAGACTTTTGCTTAATGTGTTAATAAAATATTATAATATTAGTTACATAATCATGTATTTCGAGTGTTTTTAATAAAATAATTTGAAATATATCATTTTTTTAAATTTATATTAAAATATACTAGGTGGATCCTCTGAATTGTTATTAATGGCAACTTTAGTTTGGGTACGATGTCGGTTTTGGTCATCCTGTTGACTCAGGTCACTCATAATCGTTTTATCCAATATGTTATAGAAGATAAGTTTTGATATAATTCAACTAGATCAATAAAAAAATATTAACAAACCAAGTATAATATAAAAAAAAAAACTAGGGCATGATTTTTTCTCAATTTTATTAAAAATAATAACGAATTTTATATTTAATAAATTAAAAACCTATTTTAGGGAACAAGAAGAATATTTCTTTAATTATTTAATAAATAAATAATAATTACTGGTTTATTAATATTTTATAATAAATTAGTCAACATTATTAATTGTTAAAACATTACAAAAAAATATATATAACATTTTAAATTATTTTAACCCACCAATTTATTAAATAATAATAATGTAGTAAATTCGTGACCAGAGAAAAAAATTTCGGCCATTCCCGTTTCGGTAGCCGTGTCGATACTAATGCCACAATTTGACACTATCGTTCGATCGAGTACTTGCTGATTGTCCAGAATTGGAAATTGGACATGTACAAATGATCTCCATTAACAGTGAAATGTGTCGGATATCCCATACGACATGTATGGGCCAGGGCCGCAGTTAAATTCTTGTAAGATAAAATATATTACGTTCGGAGTGGAGATATATTTCATTGAAACGTGGCCATTTCTTATGAAATCCAATTTCAATATCGTCGCATTCGTGGAAATGCGGAAAAATTGTGTTTGAAAACTATTAAAAATATATACGTTATGTAAACGGAACATTGCATTTAATTATATATTTATTAACGACAAAATCATTTCCCCCCCTTTTGATATTTGTGTTATTTTCCGTACGCATATTAATGAAATATAAATTTTAACGATTGGAAATTATTCTCAAGTATGCTGATAAATATTACGTGGCTAAGATTTTTTTTTAAAATCGTAATTTATTAAAAAAATAATTTAATTTATTTCGTTTTAATATATTTTTTTATATTGAATAAAATACTATTACTTTAACAAGATCTGCGATGTGGCATATAATTTAAACGGTGTAATTTTAGCTTTGGCGCATTGCTTAATTGATGGTGTAGAATGGTTACGGCAATACCGGGGTAATTGAATGATGCGGTTTCCACAGAATCGTTGTACCAGGCAGGTGCATACCCCTTCTACATGCACTAGGATATGAGGGCGGACGTGTTGGGTTAAATTTTCCGACAGCTGCAACACGTGCACACCCATCTACTGCCTTGAGGTGGCGGCTATCATTATCTGCTTCAATGAAGAACGTGTTATTGACGGCTACATGCACACACCCCGCCGTGTTATGAACATTCTCAGAATGGGGGCATTTTTTTTCGGCTCTGGCAGCACTAGTTAGCGCCGTTTAAATATTTTAAATCGTAATATTGACTCGTGATAGTCGTATGTATTTATTTTATATAATGTGTGTAGATTTCATGATATTATTTTAATTCAAGGGGTTAAATTGCCCATTTTCAATTACATTACCGCCATTTGTGTGTCCCTCTCGTAGCTTCACGTTTAGCGAGTAGATTAGTGGCGAGCTACACGTCAATTTAAAAGCACGCGATATCAGTGATGTTGATTGAAATCGGTTTGAACGTTTAAACACGTGATGATTCACCATTATCAAATATTTTAAATACATAATGAAAAAAGGCGAAGAAAGCGAAAAGTAATGACAAAGTAATCAATTGCTGTACAATGAAAATCATATGGTTTTTCTTTAAATACTGTGATTACGGATATTAGAAGCATTTTTGTTGAACGATTCTTTTACACTAAAGCTTTAATATTCTCAAACACAATGAAGAAGTTATTACATGATAATGGATGGACGGGGGATAGAAGATAGTATCTGTATTAAAAAAAGCCATTGTTTTTCTTCTTCTGAATGTGTCATAAGATGCACTTCTCTTCACCAAAAACAGTATTTCTCAAAAAAATGATTCGATTTTTGCTATTTAGATAAAGATGCGGATGATACTTCACGTAAAAATTGAAATTCTGTCACTTTTTCTTCAAAAATTATGTTTTAATTTATAATGAACTTATAAATCCCTTTACGTCCATACCGTGGTGGCCTAAATCGTCTTGGTATGCGGTTTTTTATTAAGAGGTTTCCTTCTCTTGGCCATTGCTGGGATTGGACGTGTATCTTCTACCATTGCTGGTATCGGTTTCAACCCTTCTTACTGTTTCCAAATAAGTGGGAGGGGGTTTGTCACGGTATCAACTTTCATCTTTAGGGGTTCCGGCATGACGAGTCACAGCAATCGGCAATAGCAATCCTTTCATTATGAGAGGGACCTTTCTAAAGTAGAGGTCCGCTAGTAAGGAGGAAGAGGGAGCGAAGGTAGCGAAACTAAATCGATTATCGACCTTCACTTTAGGGTTTTCCATTAATCATCTATATCCGTTCAAGGTGATTGGGGGTGCAGTCCTAAGTAGGACTCCATAGGCTCAAATATGATGAATGCTGATGAAAGTAGAAAATCTTTTTCTGTGGACTTTACTACCGAGGTCTATCTATAGCTATTCGATGGTTTTACAAGAATTTGAGACTGGTCTACAACCTCATCTAGTTTCAGAAGCCTTTATGATTCTGTACTGTTCTCTAAAGTTTTAATATGTCTTGTTGCAGATGGTTTAAATAGTCTTTTCTTCTAAATCTGAGATATACGTATTTATTTATATAGGTAAAAATTGTAGAACTAGTAATAAAGTTTCAAAATGGTGTCATCTTCTTAAGGTATCATGTCCGTGTTGGATGAAAGGCATCTACATATTTTATCTGAATTCATTTTGGTGGATAAGTTCTTCTCTAGTGTCTTGGAGTTAAAGAACGTTGGTGATTTTGGAGATCCTCGTTGTCCTATTCATTACTGTTCTGAACAAGTAGGTGGCACCTCTTCTAAACCATTGTCGTAGGTTCTACAGCTAGGATGTTCTCGGTCTTCTGGGTTCTCGTCTTCCTTGAATCTTACCCTGAAGGAGTTGTAGTATTCGATATGTTTTGGGATGTCGCATTATATAACCGAAGTAGCTGAGTTTTCTTATTTTTATGGTTTTCTCTCAACGTCTGTAACAACCTCAGCTTAATTATACCCACTCAACTGATATGGAGCATTCATCTGTACATTAATATTTAGAATGCTTTGAGGCGTTTAATCCCCTTTCTGTGAACGTGCACGCCTCTACTCCGCACAGAACGTGGATAAATGCTTCTTCTTATCCGCGCGATGAAGTAGTTCTTATACTCCAAGGCCAGCTTAGTTACAGACGTTCTTTAATTACAAGAGTCGTCTTTTAGAAAGCCACAGATTGCCTTCTATTTTGATCTGTCCGAAGTATTTAATTTTGGGGTGCTTTACAGGATCTGGAATTTCTTGGTTATTCTGTATAAATCTTCAATATTATTGAAGTATTGTAATAGGATGACATTTTTTCGTTCTACCTTTGTAAATTATATAGACGGGTATATGATGCAAATATAGTCTTAATGTTTCGTATGAAGTTGTAGTTTCCATTGTTCAGAATTTAGCACAAGATTATTTGCATAAATTCTAAAAATATCCAGAATTAGTGTGCAAAACACTGAAACGGAAGTGCAAATGGCCACACATTGTGTCGCGGAAATGGAAACTTCAACAATACACATTACACAGTAGTTTCTTGAGAGAGAGAGTCGAGGTATTTCAACACAATACGAAACCGTGTCTGCTCTCAACACTGATGAACTTTTGTCCGTTGAGTCCGCAGCTTCGATCAATGATTAATCCGTTACACGTCGAATTTCCGGCGACGCCATTACCATAATTCCAATACCACAAAGTCATCCGCTTTACACCTGTACAAACGCTGGAGATTTCCGTATTCAAGGCCGCATTATACATTCGTTAGGGTCAGATCCACAAATCTCCTGTTTGACAAGGCTTAATTTAGGGGTTGAATTCGGAATTAGCATACGAAATATCGAAATTCTGACCGCAGACCCTACTCCAAATCGACACGGTTGCCAACGTGAAAAAGGTGAAGTGAATGTGAAGAAAAAACGCTGACGTATAGGATCAAATTAAATGGGATTACATACATCTTGCCGCTAATGGTATTCCTGAGGGAAGGGGGGAGTTTAATGTTTTAAGTGCTCCCTCTCTAAATAAAGAAAATTGAAACCCCCTCCGAATGATTTATCTGTGTATCGGTGCTGTGTGTATGTGTTAAGAGGATAAAACAAATTGTTTAAGTGTAAATGTTGGATATGGGCTTTTATCGAATTCAAAAAATAATAATGCTAAGTGTTGATCTTCCATTAAATAGAAAAAAAACAGTTATGAATAAATAAATGCAGTATATTGAGTAATTTTCACTGTGAGATATTAATTGTCTCTCCTATCGATTCTTATCAGAAAAAACTAGTTGTACATGTATTAAAAAAAAGATGGACTATTGCTAGTATTGTATGATAGATGTAGGAAAGAGCGTATCAGATATTAGAAGAGGGATCATATTATTAAGGGTTGCCATAACTAGACTGATCAAGATTTTGAAGAACAATTATCAAGATCTTGTGAACCTCCATTTTTTAATTCTGATCTGAACCAATTACGATAATAAATGCTTTTGAGATGTAATATATGATGAGTCTTATAGAAGGTCAAAAAGAAGTAATCGTCAATGATCTGGACACGAAGAGCGAAGCACGATTGTGTAATATATTAATATTCACAAATCTCTGATTATTCAAACACGTAAAACCTATAGAGATTAGTAAAACTTTAGATTAAATCAGATGGTTACCATGCAGTAATTCATTGAGGAGGAGTTACTGCATGAGGATGAATCCAATTGTCTTTAACGTCCAAAAAATACTGAAAAACATATTTAATTATGATGCTGAACTCACTAAATCATCGTTTCATAGCAAGGATTGTGGATAACTTAAGCTTAAGAAATAGCTGCACATAGTTAATGTGACTTATGAGAGGATCTTTTGTACTAAGGATGAAGCTGTGTCATATCGATCTGACACAGTTCCAACCCATGCCATCCAACCAAATCAGTTTTTTTTAAAACGCGTGATTTAAAAAAATAAACTAAAATTGCTTATGAAACGGGAGAAGAGAGAGGGAGAGTAGACTTGCACTACTCAATTGGGCCCTCCACCAGGAGACCCGTAGGGGATGGCGTATCGGACAGTATGAAGTAGGTCGAGACGCGTGATGTCCAGGTGAGGACAGAACCACAGAACGTGACTGTAATCCTGACAGACGAATCCACACCAACAGTGCAAAAATGCTACTAGGCTTAGCTCTTTAAGCTTAGCCTTGAAATTACCGTGGCCAGTCAGGAATTGACTGACCCAAAAGTATGTGAAGAACGAGCTACGATTAAGTTCGGCTCTAATATTAGGAAAGAGGAGATATGTAGTCCGGAGGGATCCCATATATCCTGCCACCGATCAGGAGCCGATTCGCGGAAGTCGTGACTTAAGGTTTGCCAAAGATTCGCCCTCTAGTGTGTAAATTAAATTGTAGTAGCATCGACGACAACAGGACTGCTTTTTTAGAGTTCAGGAGGGTTCAGAGGAACCATGAACCTGAATAAGTTTCAAGAAGGATCTCACTTTTCAAAGTATGTGGTATACCACGACTTAATAATGGTGTATTATTCTATCCAACAAGAGCATGGTCCCACAACTTGGGATTTATTGGATGACTCGATCGACAGGTGCTATGGATCCAGACAAAGGAAGACGCAACTCCCACCACTTCCTCCTAGAATCTATCTAGAGATGCTCCGGTGTTTGAAGATAAGTTTAGGACCGGTACCAATCTAAGAGACCGGGAGTCTGTCGGCAATAAGAAGTTATATCCTGTACTTTCCGATAGTTTAAATAGGCTAATAAGTCAATCTGTAATCCCCGGGTCGGCTCGGCCGATTCCGACGTTGTATTTGGTCATCAATAAAAACGATACTATCTTCCGAATTAATATCTCGTTGCTTCTATCTTTAAATCCAACTGAATACATAGAATCTCATATTACAAAAGGTTTGACAATATTTGAAAAACATATTTTCAATAGTGGCAGTTTTTTTGCTTCACCTCATTTAAGTGTTTAAATTTCAAATCATATTTTTTTTCCACAGTCTTATCTTACATATGAATATAAAATAAAAAAAAGTGTATCAAATCCACGCAATTCGGAGAAGAAAATAAATATTAATGAAAGACGTTGAGGAGATAAAGACAGATTCGCAGAAGGATCTAAACGTCATACCGTCTGGATTATAATATAAATCATAGTAGACTTGGAAGAGGCATATAATGAGTGAAAATTGCTTCGGGGATCAATACAATCTGGTGCAGACATTTAATTAAAGCCTCGATAAAAGATTTCCCCCGCGTTTCAAGGAAATTGGAGTTGTTACTGTTTATAAATCGGCCATAAATACGTCGATTTTATCCGACACTTTCAAGAAAAACATTAGGAGCCGCCAGTATATCACACCTTCCCACCACGAGTCTAATTTAAAATAGTACTCAAAGGTGCCCGTTGTTCTATAGACAGCTGGCTCCCGAGTCTGGCGTGACCCATTCTTTATCATGACGGATTAATGGCAAAAGGCTGAAAGCTCACCTCTGATTTCTCAAGTTCCTTTCTAGCCCCACCCTTTCATTACTACTTTTACAACTTTGAATTTTCCCAACACAAACGCGACCGGGGATTTGAATTTATACCCCATTGTGTTATACGAAATTGGATTAGTGCGCAAATTGATCAAAATAGTTAAGCGCGTGTCACAAAAATGTAGCGCCGCATAAATCTCTCTAAATCGCAATTTTAAATCACGACATAATAAAATAAAGAGTCTGGCGCTGGAGATGTGTCGATTTATTATACGGCGGCTAAGTGTCGACACGTGTTATATCGCGTCACTTAATTAGTGTAATGTGTGAAAAGTTTATGTGGCACATGGACGATTTTGTGTTATATACCAGGGGTTGCCAAATAATTACACTAAAATTATTTATTTAATAAATTCCAGGATTGAAAATAACAAATACTACGTTTTTATATTTTTGATTGATATGCGTTGTTGATGATTAACGACAAAATAATTTCCCCCTTTTGAAGTTTATGTTTTTTTCCGTACGCATAATATTAGCATATCAATTTTACGGATTGAGAATTATTCTAAAGTATGCTAATGAACATTCCGTGGCTAAGATTTTTTTTTAAAAATAGTAATTTGTTAAAAAAATATTTATTTAATTTATTTTGTTAATGCATTGCCTTTATTGAACATTATTGTAATTATTTTAATATCTAATATATATATATCTGTGAATCATTTATTTTCAGTTTTTGTTTCTATATTTTTCGATCTTCAAGAGAGATAGCGCGCCTCATTTACTCTTTCTTGACTATTATTCCGAGTTGTTTCTGAAAATATGATATATACCCGACATTATTTTAAATAAAATAAATGTGTTACTCAGAAAATCATTTTAAAATATTTTTTCATGTCTTTATAGCCGAGAGAATATACATTTTTTTAAAACTTTTTTGAAGTAATAATAATGTATTCTTCATCTATTCAGCCGATAGAGAACATTTTATAGTTTATATATTTAACTCGAGTAGCTGGAATAACCCTATCGTTGAAAGTAGTCCAAAAGCAATAAAACAACGCGGACCCCTACTACAATATGTACCACCAAAAGACATAAGGATAGATAATGTCGGAAATTGGCCTATATGGGCCAAAAGAAATAAATGTAAGATGCTAAAATGTGAAGGATACTTACAAACACCATTTGTAAAAATTTCATTTATATAAGAATGCATAGTGTTGTAAATATACAACTAATACTTTTTTCAAATAAACTTAAATATTTTTTGTATCAATCTGATTTGGATATAGACATATTGTTATGTAATTTGGGTAAATCATGCATTTAAGGTTTAAATAAGTTATTTGAAAAATAAAAAATATAAATAATCTTCTATAGTATATCACTGATTTTATTCACATTTATCCTAGCTGTGCCTCGAGAACATCGAGAGCCCAGAAATGATGGAAAAAACGGACGGACTACGCCGGTTTATAACAATTGACATAACAGAATAACCCAGGTCGACTCACAGTTTCTTTGAGGCGCTTGTCGCTTATTTTATTATTGTTAATATTATTTAGTATTTTTACCTCACTTTATTTTTTATATTTTACATAAAATATGAGCGAAATATACTTTTTTAAATTTTTAATAATCCACGGAACGCCCAAATATTTTACCCACGAGCCTGCACTGAATATAGTATTTTTATGTTATCTCTGAAAGATATGTAGTATATTTATATCAATTTATAATTAAAATAAACATAAAATAATTGAATTGTATACGTTAAAATACTTTATTTTTTTAAAAATAAAGTTTAAACCATTCGAATGTAATTTTACATACTTTTATTAATATCTTTAAAATTGCTTTTCAAAAAAATAAGTTTATTTGGGACCCCAAGTTTTTGTTTTTTCTCGTGCGCATCCGGTATAATGTGCCAAATGCGAGTGAAGCGCACTAAACACGTGTCGCAAGAGTTCGGCGTGCGGCTCAGTCTGCGGCGGGACGTCGCCATGTGTGCGTAATTTACGCATCACATCAATTAGTAGAAAAATTCAAAATTTAATCGATATTTTTCTACTATTTTTGAATAACTATTTTTATTCCTAGAATAATCCATTATTTTTAAAAAACGTCCAGATATTGTTGAAGAATTCATGTGATTGTGAATTGATTACAGTGGTTTTATATCCCTGATTTCAGCTATCATTCCATCATTGGGCGCAATATCTAATTTTAGTTTATACGCGTTTTAACACGTTCTAACCCACGCTTTAACACGTTCGAAATTAATTTGAACGATGAAAAAAATGTGTGACATTGCTCACCTTATAATTAGACGATTTAAAATAGTATAAAGTGTAAGCGATTTTCGTTATTTACATTCACGTCGGATGCGAGCGGAAAATTATCGCGGAAAAAAGAGAAATTGCTGTCGTAGGCGAGGAAGCTCGCTCACTTCCGGTGACATATTAGTGAGCGATACATCTGGAATAAATGGGAACAGGAAACTTATTCTGTCATTCAATATGTCCCCGGTGTAAACAAGAACACCCCAGTCGACATTTCAACACTCACATTTGAGGAATCGGCACAGAGAGACACTTATTTTGATTTTCGCACAAACGCAATGTCACATTTCGATGACAATGGATGTCGAGAAATTTACAACGTCTAATTGATATTGAAAATGTCGAAATTTAACTAAATTTTCAGCAATTACGTGGCATTCATGTATTTTTTTATTTAATAAAAATTTCCATGGTTTATTATATTTTCATGAATGGGGAGATTTTCTTTTATCGATTGTCATTGTGTTATTAGAAACTGCCTAACAATTCCGCATTATATTCCATTGCCATCTCGATTCTCAGAAAAATAATTAATTTGATTCACGGAATTTATTTTTTCAATCTGAAAATAAAAGATCTTCCAAAAATAGATAAACAGATATATTGCCGTGAATAATTTGCCAAAGTCAGATTTCATGGAAATATATGAGATAAAAATGAAGTGTAATTCCAGACGAATGAATAGTATATGGAGTTGGTTTAATTAATTTGATATAATTAAAATAATTTTTAAACCACACTGTATCCTGGATTATTTCTATGCATATTGTAACATTTGAATAATTCAAGAATTCAGAGAGCAAGTTTCATTTCCGTGATTCATATCCGGCATAAAACGCTGATCATATAATTTTCCCTTTAGACACTGCAAGGAGATTAAATCTAATTTGGAATGGTTTTAAAATTCGCATAAAACACTCGAAAAACTATTCAGTGCATTTTGCAGGAATGTAATATGCATTTAACTTTCAGCAGTTAAACAGAGAGCCAAATGTTCAATATGATTTAATATGCCCTTTTGCTTTGGCAACTGTGTACTTGCTGTCCATCTTGCTGCCCTAGATTTACTAATCAATAATTCATGTGACAATGTCTTAATATTAATATTTAATTAATTTATATAATAATTTTATTTAATTGACAGAAATGTAAAAAAAATATAAAGATTATTGCGAAGTTAAAGAGATGAAATCGAAACTAAAATTACTATATTGACTCGTCATCATAGGTGAAACAGCCCTAGCCTCTTCCAACACCCTTCTCCATTTAATCCGATCTGCCACTACGTCGCTCCATCTTTTGGTAAGTTTCAATGATGCAGTATCCATATGCACACAGTCCAACCACCTTAGCCTTAGTCTTCTTTTTCTCCGGGGACAGGAAGGCTTGTTTAACATAAGCCTTTTCGGCGGCTGACTGTCTCGCATCTTTGACACGTGGCCGGTCCACCGGAGTCTGGCTACTCTACTTATGAAGTCCATAGTAGCACCGGTTTGCAAGCATGGTTCAAGTCAAGATATTGATGAAATTTTTCATCAATATCTTGACATAAAATGCTAAAAAAATGATTATTCTCAAAATAAAAGTAGTTATTCATAATATGCTTCATAATTTGGTTGATGTTTTAGATTTTTTTACTAATGAATATGACATGTAAGTGACGAGCGAGCTTGGTAATGTCCCGCCGCAGACCGAGGCACGCCGCTGTCTCAGAGTTCTCGCGGCACGTGTAGTGACACGTGCCGTTTTATTCGGTTTTAATAATTTTTAATTACTTAAATCCCACTGAATGTACAAAATAACTTTTTGTAATATTAAACCAGGTTTAGGGATAGGAACGGGAGCTTGATTCGAAGTAAGCTATTGTATTTTCGACTTAAGTTATTATAAATGATTCATTTCTCATCTTCAGTTACAATTTGGTGTAAAAAGGGACGAATTCTTTGTCTTAAACAAAGAATTACAATTGCATTTCTCCGCTCCACTTTGTTATCATCAATTTTATTTGTTTTACCGATGCGTTGCAAATATGACTGTACAGATGACCTTGGAGATTAGAGTCGTAGATTAAGAAGGTCGTTCAGATTCAGGTGTATCTTTTAGATTTATATTTCTTGATTTGAACCTTTGAAATCTAAATGGATATCTACGTGCGTCTTGGTGGCATTCAAGCCGTGGTCAAAAAAAAGTAGCATATAATATCTGACGTGCCCTTCGTCAATATTGGGTTTCGACATTTAATTCTTGATAATAATATTTTTTTTTACTCATAAACAATGCTAAATAAACAATACAGTGGAACCTCTCTTAACCAGCACCTCCCATAACGAGCAAAAAAAAAGTAAAAAAATTGCTCCCTTAACGAGCGACATTTCGCATAACGAGTGACGCAGAAAGGGGGAATCCACAAGCAATATGACACTTATGTAGTAGTAGTAGGATAATTTCCACAGCAAGAAGTTATGAAGAGTTTGGAGGAAGAGGAAGTAGCAGAGAAACAATCTTCTGACGCAATAAGAGAAATGCTGAAAGCATGGGAAACTGTTTCATCGTACATTGAGAAGCATCATCCTAATAAGGAGGTGGCTATGCGTGCTACAAACATATTCAATGATAACGCTGGGTCACATTTTCACCAAATTTTAAAGAGTCGGCTAAAGCAAATGTCTCTAGACAGCTTTCTAGTAAAAAAGAATTAATTATTTGTCATAAATTAATAAATAATAAGCTAGTTTCGATTTTTAAAAATGTTTTTATCCAGGTTGTTACGATCTTTAACAATTTATAAGCATGTAATTTTATTTGAATAAACGTTAAGAAAAAATTTTTGGCATTATCGTGTTTTATATTGATTTATATGAGAAAATTAGTTTCGCATAACGAGTGTTTCACGAACGAGCAAGATTCTGGAACGAATTATGCTCGTTATGAGAGGTTCCACTGTAGTTCTATGCAAAAAAACTTACATTCCTCATTTATCGTGTCTGGACACAAACTTATAAAATACGCGATTTCTTTCGGGTTCCCCTAATATGGGAGAATATTTTTGTTACGTTATATACATTTAACAGTCACATAATAAGTATGTATTTATATATATTAATCTTGTTTTGCACTTTGCGCATGCGCTTCTCTCGTGGTCCGACAGATACGCGAGTCCACCCGCAGCTTAATTGGAAAATAGCTTGTATCTTGAATACATTTCCCGGAATAAAACGGCGTCGCTCGTGCCATTAAATTTGGCCACACATGCAATTGGCCAGACAGGTCCAGGGCCGATCTTGACCGCAGATAGGACCGGGGCGGCTAATACGGCGGGGCGGCCCTAATGGCGGCCCGGCCGCAGCCTGCGATCGGAACCGGGGAACCGATACATTCTTCGATTTTATCACCTCGACTATTAGATTAAACTTTCAAACAAATCGACCAATTACAATCCGCTCTTATTACCATGTTGCCGACGACACGGAAACAATTACAAGCAGTAATCGTCGGATGGCACGAAGGCGCCGGCCCGTTTCCCTGACCGCGGGCCAGCCATTCCATTTTATTTCGTGGCCGAAGGAAAGCGGAGATTTTCCGATTTTCATTTTCGACATGTCCGCATGATAGGTTATGTTGATGTGTTTTCTTATAATTTGATGATGGGACAAATAAAACGGATAGAATCGGGTAAGCGCTTTGTGTATCCTATTGGAGTGATAAAAACATTTAGATCCTTAGAATAATTCATAACAAGGATATTGTTTGTATTGGTAACCATAACTGAAGTAACACAGTGTAATGCTCTAAAATTACGACAGCAGAGAGTCGAAATTTCAATGTCTTTGAGAGGGTATTAAATCCTCTATGTTTTAAGCGAAGAATATATAACAGAGAGGACTGTCTAAGACTCGTCTTAGTCCTTGGAGACGTAAATAAAGTCAGTTTCACAAATTGTTAAAAAAGATAGATCTAATGCGGAGGGAGTCCTTTCTTAAAATGGATAAATCAATCTTCTCAAAATTGAATCACGTTTTACTCATGTTTTAATATGATGCGTTAGTGGATCTTATACAGTATCGGTCTTACACAGCTTCATCCTGGGTACAAGAAAGTAATACGGGAAAAGAAATACGGGAGCTGCCCGTAACACCCGTTCAGACTGTAAATTAAATACGAATTGGCCCTAGCCTCGTTTGATTATATTGAGCCAAGATAACCTTGAGGACGACCGTCACAGTCCTGGCATCAGGGTTGAGACGGACGTATCTCTGCTGAAGATCGCGTAGTACCCTTCAGGTGGCAAAGATCCGCCTCAGGGTTAGAATTCCAGTTAAATAATAATAATAATAATACATATTCACCTAAAATTTAACATTTTAACCTTTAACTTAACATTTTTTAAATCTAACCTAACCTAACTTTTTTTCTGTTGGAGAGGGGGAGATCTTCAAAAGACACCTACGTTCAGAAGATAGTGCTGGATTTTTACCAGTTAAAACCCCTCCTCCAGCTCCGACCATGACCACTGTATTGTCGTTAAATATTCAGCGTGGTGGTGGCTGACTTTCGGGTAAAAACTTTACCTCATGGTCCTTTTTGATATCGATTATTTCCGCTATCCTTACTGTCGGCCGTTGTTTGGCGGCCGTCTTGATCTTTCGGCTTCTTCCTTGGTATCTCGGAAAAAATGGATAGCGTCTTATGTTCTCCGTCTTTGCCGAGAAGGTGTTTTTTTTACCTAACCTAACGTAACTCAAACGTAATTCCCTACCGTAATTCAAACCTAACCTAACGTAAACTAACCCAACCTAACCTAGACTAGCATAACCTTAATTTTTTTTAACCTAAACTTTTTTTTTTAATTTTAACATTTCTTCACCCTAACCTCACACTTTTTAATTAACCTTACATAACGCAATCTTTAATTCCAAGGACATAAAATATAAGTGCTATAGAATTATGAATTAATAACTCAATTTTTTTGTTAAATTAAATACTAAATATATTTCCTTACATTGAATGGATTCTAATATAATAATAGAAATGTAATATATATTTTTAAATAAAAAAAGAGTTTTTATTAGGCATTAAATATATAATTGATTTATACTTATAGCCCTTATGATAAAATAAGACATTTTCATCTAGATAAGTGCTAGTTGTTAAAACATCAGTATTTTACTCTAATATATTGAATAGATTGAACATATACAGAATAAAATATTACAATGATAATTTAATTTTTATAAAATTATCAAAAAAAAATATTAAAAAACAACGTTTTCATACGCAAAGAGTTCGCAAAGTCTATTCATCCCGTTCGTTCAGTCCTAAAACAATATTTTAGAACGGCCCCACTCTCGCTAGGGCCCGCCAATGTCGTCTGCATAATTTGTACATGTGACAAAATGGGATTTGAATACATCACAAACTGCTTTTTGTCCCAATAATAGATTGGCACAATTATTACTGCGAGATTACAAATGAAGCCCCGCCGTAGACATTCATAAATCCCTTGCGATACAGGGCGAAAGAGTGAAGGGACCTCACCTCCCGACCATGTACAAAGGCTCATTTTAAAAGGGTTTACAAGATTCCGCAACAATAAAAGGTCGCCACGGCACTTGATCCATAAAAGGTCGCCGCCGATAAATTGCTAGGGCCATTGTTGATACATTTTCGAGATTCTTGCCAAATTCCAAGATAAACAATGGCGGTCGCCATGAATTTCCGGCTAATAATTACAGCGCATGTCTCCCTCCCCACCCCATGTGAATGCACAAGTATTAATGATTGAGTAGCTCAAGTGTAACTATGCGACCCAGGCCTGAAGCTTTCAGCTCAACATCCTCCTATGAACTTCCAATACGTGTGGTCACAAGCTACAAACTGCATCTCTGAAGCTTTCATTAGGGCTTTGCATCAACTGAACTTTGGCTGAAGCAGTTTCCTCATAAACATAACCTACTTCGTATCGGCGCTTGTACTTTTGTAATTTATATTGCGAAAGCGGAATACCGAGGTTGTGCACAATGTGTGTAATTACGGAGATATTCTTATAAGGAATCCACTTTGGGAGCGCAGATGGAGCGAAAGAGACGGCAGATAAGTGCATAAGTGCATTGGTGCACGGGTATAAACATCATTTGATTAGTTTGGCTTAGGCCGTCATCAGGTGAACTCACGTTTAAACTCCCGTACGAGTATAGAGTGTTTCAGAATAATATTTTGTTAAAAAAAAAATGCAAAACGGTGTCAAAATATTTCAACATGAAAATCAAAATTATTATATATTATTATTTAAAATTTGTAAAAAACATATTGTTAGAGATTATATTAATGTAATATTGTAATTGTAAAGGTTTGATAAACGTGGTAAAATAATACAGAAGGATTCGTGACTCGGACCATAGTGAGCCTTTACTCTCGCCTGTGATAGAAATGCAAACACAATTATGATAAACACATTGGACATTTATTGAAGAATAACATTTGTAGACAGTTTTTAGATTTGACATGTTTTTCGCACATTAATACAGAAGAAACTTATTAATTTGAAATGTCGACTGATCATCCGTCGATGGATATGGCTGTGGCGCAGCCGTGAAACGTTCTGGGTTGGTCATCAATCTAGACCAGGGATGACCAGCCCCGAATGGGGTCTATTTATAATGGAAAAGAGACCCCAAACATTTCAAGTCAAGATATTGATAATATTTTTCTAAGAAATGGATTATTCGAAGAATAATTATAGTTATTCATATGCTTTAAAAATTTGGTAGATGTTTTGAATTTTTCTAGTAATTAATATGACGCGTAAATGACACGCACACCCGACGATATCCCGTCGCAGACTGAGGACATGCCGCCGGTAGACCGACGGCCAAATGTTCGCGGCACGTGTCACTAGTATACGTTTCAATCGCTCTTGGCACATCGTCCTGGATGCGAGCGAGAAAAACATTGGCTACTAAACGTGGCTACAGAAGCGAGTATTGAGGTTTTTTTAATTTTTTCTGCAATTGTGGACAATAAAGGTCAATGATTACTTATAATATTTATTTTTTAGACTTGTTTAGACAAATAAAAAAAGTTTTATTAACCCTTTCCACTCTGACCATTTTTTGCCGAATCTCCATTCTACTACGTATTTAAAAAAAATCATTGGTAAAATCAATAAAAAATATCAATAGGGTTTGATCTGATATCCTATTCAATAAAAGACATTTTTTCAAAAAAATAATTAAAAAACGTTTTCCACTCTTTCCCCAAGAGTGGAAAAGGTTAAAAGAATTATTCGAGAAAAATCAAAACTTGTGGTTCTAAATAGACCCCTTCTACACGGCTAGACTAATATAAATACTATTTCTATTAACTAAATACTAGAATTTTAAAAGTTAAAATGTAAAATCTATGAAGGGCCGCACGAGAAAGTGTGGCGTGCCGGTGATGGTGATTAAGAAGTCTCCCCACCTGGATCAGCAATACGTATCAGCATGCGTCCTAGGCAGTGACAGGGTCTTCTTCTTTCGCCGTCTGATATTTATTCATGGTGTCGTATATCTGTCAATTGTTATTCGTTGTGGTTTTCTATGGGAGAAGACAAGAGAATATATCCAGAGTCGTCATGGCGGCATCCGTGTGTAGCGCAACAAGATGGCGACTACATCTTATGACGCCTTGGCACTGGCGCTGATGATCATTGATGATGCCACTTGATACCGCTAGGGGCGCTATATGTGTTAAATTATCTTGCACGTGTTGGAATAATCGTCACATAATGATATAAATATAACATAGTTTTTGCATTTAACAAATATGTTTTTTTAAGAGTTTTTCATGCTATCATTAACGAAATGTAAATTGTTAAATAAAGATCGATGATAAATTTTGAGTCACACTGTCGTCAGTAGTGATAGATCAGTAACATGAACTTTATTAACCCTTTTACGTTAATATATTTTTTTAAATTAATATTCTACACAACAAAGCGATACGACGAGTTTTCTATTATTTGATATAAATTAATTTTGATATTTTTTAAATTGATTTATATTAACGTTCATACAGAGAAATCGATCATTGCTAATCGGATAATATCCATAGAAGTTAATTGTGCTTTACGCAACGGTGAGTGACAGCCCTATTGTGCCACGCCCTAATTTCACCCCCTCGCCGTTATCGCGGAATCTAATTCCCATACAAAGCGGTCGATTTTTACGACGCCGCGTCTATTGTTTTCAATGGGAAAAATTTGAATATACAATCTCCAGGGTAAGTTTTTCCACGTGCCCATTCGAAATTTTCAATTAAACCTCCGTGTAAATCAAATAAAGTAGCTTGCGGCGGTTGTAGAGCTCGCATGGTTCGGTACCATTCGGGGGGTCATTACAAGGAGCCATCACTCGGTAGTGATTAGTTGGCGAGTTGCCGACACGGATCAACTTCCACTTGGGTAATTGATAAAGTAACCGATCACACCAACCGTGAAAAGCTCCCTCTGTATAGCGGCAAGTTTCTGTTCAACACAAACAGTTGCCCCGGCTCTTCAAAGGCACGTGCTCAACTTGGACTCAACTTTAAGAAGCCACGATTTTTCGAACGGTTTCCAATGGACGTGCCTCCGGCCATTTGTGAACGTTTGTCAACAAATTTCGCGCGGTGGAAAATTAGATAATGGCGGTTGGTGGTTGCAAGACACGTGCATTTCGCTGATAACATGTTAGACTTATGCAAGTTTTAGTATTTTGCAATAAGAAGGCGTAACGCATATGTCGAAAGATTTAAATTGGGACTATTCAATAAATGTATTAGAAAAAAACGGTCTACGTTCGATGTATTTTGTCTCTACTAACATATAGCACTGAAACCATGACTTTTACTACTCAAACCATTGATAATCATGGACTATCACAGCAACAATGAAGGGAGTCATGCTTGAGATCGATCTGCGAGATTACGTAAGAAATAGTATCGTGGTGGTGGGTAAGCCACGTTGCTGGACCAAGTCAAGATCATTGAACTCAATGAATCTAGTGCTGAAAATGAAGAATCATAACCAGGGTACTCGTAGGACCCATGAAACGCAGGACTTACGACATGTAGTTCTGAATTCGGAAAGCTTAAGGTTTAAAAGCATCTAAGAATGAAAGAATTGGTAGTATTTAGGAGTAAATTAGATAGTTGCAGATAAATCAGAAAGAGAAAGAGAAAAAAGGGACAAAATATATGACCTTACTTTTGGATGAATGGATCTTATCTGTTTAACATATTTTATTGTAAAGTATGTCAAACCAACCTTCTTGAAGGTCCATCACAAACTTTTTGTATTTGTCTAAAAAAGTTTAAAGAATAATTTTTATAAATAATCCTTGTTTTTTATTGTTTATAATTGCAAAAAAAACATAAAAAACTACAATATTCCCTTCTGTTGCCACAGATACGATGTTTTTTCTTGATTTGAAATGCTTGGGGCCCTGAGAGACCCACTTCGGTCGACTTGGTTGTTTTCAACCCGCTATGACGGATGGGTTAAAGATTCCATGCACATCAAAAGTACAAACTTCTTCACAAGGAGCGGCAACTTCTGAACACCGTCGGAAGCCATAGTATTGCCTTCTGTAGACCATCGCAGAAGGTAAAATGGTGGTTGGGAAGAAAGAACGTGTCGAGTCTCCATAACATTTGCAAATAAACCGGATTAGAAGCTCCAGAATTGTTTCAGCTTGTCAAAAATCGACATGTTTGGAGAAAAACAAGTCCCAACCACAAAACTAGACTCCAAGATTAAGGAAATATGAAGTGTCACGAGTTTGCCTTGGTGCGTGAAATCAATCCGCCTCAGATGTATATTAAAAAGTGCGATGTGGTAACATGACGGTTCTTCAACTAGACGATTTTTCTTCCTCAAGTATTTCTTTGCTTCAGCTGTTCAAACAGCTAATTTGAGATAACGGTATGTTTCAGATTCAATTCGTATATTTTTTTAATAATTCATTTTCTCCACAAGTCAAAAGGATGAAGACCCAGGCCTTGGGAGATTGACAGATTGGTTCTTTAGCTATCTATAGGATTCAAAGCATCGAATTTCTTTCTGTCATCTGTCTTGAAATGCTAGGTTTTTGTGATATTTAGGAGGTTTAAAATTCTAAGGATCTATAAGTCGTATCTTAGAAGTGTATCTGGTACATTTTTTTAAGTGGCCTTCTAACCCTGAGGCGGATTTTTGCCACATAGTGGAGACACGTCCGTCTTACTCCTGATGTCAGGACTGTTTTTAATGATTTTTGTTTGTTTTTAATGATTTTGGAATTTCATGATTCTATTGTGAAAGCTCTGTAGCATCTATTTATGATTTATTGAGATTTAGTATAAAGAGAATATACCGCATCTTCTCTTATCTTCACATTGATGATTAGCGTTATATTCTGTCCTTCACTAGATAGTAGTTTAACACAAAAAAACGTAACCTTTTTTAGAATCCAACACGCGTGCTAAGTGTTAGTATTAAATTTGCAAGTATTCATATTTGCGCGGTGCCATTCCGTGCACAATATTTTTGAATGCGAAAGGCACAAAATGCGGAAGCAGATAAAAAGAGAAACATTTTTCAAGGGACTGTTTTATTTTGTTGGGCCAAGTGCCTGAATGCAGCGTTTACTGGGTTTTTATGGGACATTTCAGCTACGCAATCGGCCGCGCTGCCCGATTGGACTCATCCCGAAACTGGGATCCCGGCGCGTCCCGGGACATTGTACCGGCAATCTCGCCAGGTAATGACGAAGTGCTCGCGATAAACGGCGCGTGTAATGCCGCCGCGCCAGGGGTGGCCAACCCTTTCCGGGATTAAACGATGTGTGTGTGTGTCAACGCTTACCTGAGCCCCCTCTCTCTCTGTCTGAAACAAGTGTTCGCATTTATTTTCGAATCGATAAAAAAGGGTTCGGGTCTGGGCTTGTTTATAGTCTTGGGCTATCTTTGTACGACGCCCCTCTCTTCACGCTCGTAAAACTATTGTTCAACGATGGAATGATGGATAAAGAAATTAAATGGGTAATGATCGATCCCCGTGAAATCATTTTCAATTAAGATTCAATCATTTATCATGCAATATTTGAAACAATGGAGCTGAAAATTGGTTCCTTTAAGATATGGTGGATGAATGGATGTACTAGGTCTTATAGTCCCTAGGTACGCAAACTGGGGCTCGCGAGCCACATGCGGCTCTTTGGCTACTTGAGTCGGCTCTTTAGAATTTAATTTAATACGATTTTTAATCAGAAGAATAATGAGAATATAAGTTGTGTATTTAATAACTGTGTACAAACTTTTAATAATGTTAACATTGCAAGCTTTATTGTTAGTTAAGAGACTGCTAAGATAGAAAAGACGAGTCTTGTGACATAAATGACAAAGCGCAAGTTCACTTTTTTTAGGTTTTGTGGATGCTAACGGAGAACTTTAGCTATCATTTATCATCTACTTTTTTTTGAGAGTGTAACAAGGTATGTTAGCTTTCAAGAGGACACGTTTTAAAACGTTTCACCCCCTGAAAAGGATCTTCTCTTTCTAGAACTAATAAAGGGTCAGTGGTAGTCGACATAAAGTTTTAGATGCTAGAAGTCAATTCTTTCGAAAAAAAAAATTTCTCCAGATATTAGAAGATACACTTTGATTAATTTTCCAAGCCTGCGGAAACATTGTCAAGCAAGACATTTAGTAATTGAAATTTGCCATTTTAAACAGTTTTAAATATGGTACAAATTTTTCTAGAGCGACGTTAGTTCTTGTTAACAAAACCTCTCAATGTTACCCCAGCAGAATTAAAAGAAAGTTAAAACTTTAATATTGACGAATTGACATTGGCACTATTAAAATTCAACTGATGGATTTAAAAAACAATTGTGATATTAGTTTAAAGCATAAGTTATCTGCTTTGTCACTTCCGGAGAATGAAGACGTGATGGGTTTTAACACCAGCATTAATGTTCCTGCCTCATATGATCAGTTAAAAAACTTGTATTTGCTGTTCTTTCTCTATGCGGCTCTATTCTTTTTTAAGCATAAACCTTATCAAAAGTAAATTAATATCGTCTTATAGATGAGAATATGGAATCGTGACAAAATATTAAAAACATCAACACACAAACTAGAATTAAAATTTCTAATAAATATTATGACCATTGATGACATGATAATTTCTTATTTTTTTTGTTAAAAAATGTATTTTTTTTTTATTAATAAATAGGATTATTCTATAATATTCATATAATTGTAGTTTGCCAACCACTGTTGTAATATAATTAAGATGATTTTACCATACATACATCTTTATTAAATCTAATTTTAATTATTTACGTTTAAAAAAAAATTAAAAAAATAACACGATGGATAGTAAGTAAACATTAATATAATAAAAGTTTGCTTTTGAATGGTGTATGTTATTAAATTTTAAGCCTTTCAGACCCAGTACATTGCAATGTACAATAATTTGAACGTTGGTTTTGAAGGTTATTTTTCATTTTATTATCACTGGGACCTTTTGAACATAGTGGTGCATTTTATCTAAAAATGAAAAGTCAGGTCTGAAAGGGTTAAAGTTAAATAAAAAATAATAATTGGGATTAAACGTGCTTGTTAATTATCCCTACAGCTTTGAACTTACTGTAGTTTATATGGCGAAACTCTGATTTTTTATTATAATATCAGAATAGATTCATTTCAGAAGGCTGAAAATAACTTACTATTTGAAAACTTCTAAACTAAGCTTTCAATAAGGTTTTGTTAAAAAAATCGCATAAAAACCTCCACGTTTTAAATAAACATAACCTGTTGTTTTAAATTGGAAACATTATTAATTAAAATAACTCGAGAACTCGAACGCGTATGAACATAGGAGTAATCTTAAAACCTTTTCTGGTATTAATAGGTTGAGTCTTTAATATCCAAATATCATACTTTTATTTTGCTTTAAAAAAATAACTGTTAAATAAATAACCTTCTTCCAACTTTTTAGCAACTTATCGATTCCCTCCTCATAAAATTTGGTGGTTATGGACTGTAAGAAAGTATAGATAGCCTGATTGACTTGCTCATCATTAATGAAAGATTTTCCATTGAAAAAAATCTGTAAGGAACAGAATGGTGGTAGTCCGTAGGAGCAAGATCTGGGGAGTAGGAGGATGTGGCAAGACAGACCTCTTGAGTTCCAGATTTTTTTCTTGAGTCACTTTTGCCGTTTGTAGTCTGGCATTATTGTGTAACAGGATAATGCCTTTCCGATTGACGAGTGCAGGACGCTTTTCCAGTAGTTTTTCGTTTGTTTACGCTTCATCAGCTCATCCTAACAAATATACAATCAAATTTTCTTACCATTAATATTGGCTTTAGGGTTCAGTAGGGGTGGTTGATCCTTATCCAACCGTTGTTTTTTGCGGACAATATTTTCATAAGTGATCCATTTTTCATTGCAAGTTATTGTCCGGTCCAAAAAAGACTCGATTTTATGCCGTGAGAGGAAACTTGTGGCAATAGAAATTTGGTCTGCCTTTGGCCAATGAAAATATGTGGTACCTAACATGACGAGTATGCACTCTTTGATTCTCCATTTTAAGGGTTCGGAATAACACCACTGTAACGTCCACCACACTTAATAGTTGTCTAATGATTGAGAGGCCACTAATCTATCTAGTGAAAACAAAACAAAGTTATTTATGCCTATTTATTTAAATTTAAATAATATAATAACAAAAGATAAATTGATTAAATATATAATATTTTTGGAGATTATACACATATTTTTAAATATTTCCGTTAATTGCCAATTAATTATCGGAAACTGTTTTCGGCGTCGGAGAATTTTCGAATTATATTTTCGCTGATATTACCATTCCGCATGATCGGTACACTAATTAAAATAACGCTCCTCCCCCGTCCACAGCCTAATTCGTCTCTCACTACGGTGAGCATCGGAGGGCTAGAAAATTAAAATTATTAATATAATACGCGACCGGTGGATACAATCAAACAAATAATCCGCGAGATTAGTGGCCATCAGTATTTCCTTTTGCCAAATAAGAATAATCTAACGTATTAAAATTTAATTAACATTACCAGGCCGAGCACAACGGTGGATAATAAACGTTGCAGTAATAACAGTATCGCGTCTCATTTTGGTTAACCAAAGCTTACATTAATCAGAGAACGGCGTAGTATTAAATCTTTACATAGCCAAACCACACTTCTCATACATTATGTAAAATAATACATTATCGCCGCGGCAATTCCCTGGAAAACACATGTGTAATTTTCACGTGGATAATTTTTCATTATCCATTTCTAATGCAGTAACATATTTAAAAAAAAATAATATTTATTCATTTAATCGGAAACATCCTATGAGTTTGCATAATGGCTTTGTTTATTAGATGCTTGCTTGCTTACCTTTGAGCATTCTATATTATACTAATCGGTATGTTGTGCTAATGGGCTCCGAAGCACATACATACATACATTACTCATAATTCCAGATGAGATGGTTTCAGCTTACAAAGGAATTTATATGGCATTAATTATTGCAAGAATAAACCATAATTATGTAGGATTAAACATTAATAAATAGCAAAAATGCGAAGAAAAAAAAAGCTTTTATGATGTGTAACATATCGTGGATATCTGAGATAACAGCTGAGAAAGAGTTGGACTGTACTGAAACAAAGATTGATCATCTCGCAAAGCACAATTTAATCTGCCATAATGGAAGTTTGCAATTACTTTTATTTTATATATATATATATTTTGCATTACTCTTAGTTGGTTTATCCGTAGCAATAAATAGCATAAAGAATTCAAGGCACTAATGGAATTTTATTCCAATGCTATATAATAATACATGCAGAATATGTGTGTATGTACATATTAAAGGAAAGATGTTGGCATATAGAGTAAATATAAAAATATATTTATTCTAAATTATGGAATGTATCTACGAACTACTCATTTTGGAAGGCTACTAACAAATTAAAACAACCGCAGGAATATAAAACACCAATAAGAGATTCTAACGACAAAGAAAATGCCTGAGTCTTTGAGGAACGTCTGAAAACGGTCTTTAAACCTCACGATGTGACCTCGTACTCAGCAGATGAGGCAGAGATATTAAAGTTTCTGGAAGCACCTTAACAGATAAGCCCCCTAATACGTTATTTTAAATTAAATCAGATGGAACTGATAATAAAACATGACCTGAATCCAAAAAAGACTTTAGTTTACGACTCAATTACTGAAAAACTGTTAGAGGAATCTCCAGTAAAGTGCATACAGGTAATAACCTATATATTTCATGCTGTACTCTAGCTAGGATATTATCCAGATCAGTGGAAAGTAGCTGAGATAATTATGATTCCCAAAATTTGCAAAGATCCCGAAAAGGCAGAGTCCTACAAACCAATAAGCTTGATCCCAATTATGTCAAAAAATTTCTGACGAAAATGAGAACATTTTAATAAAAAATAAAATCACACTGCACAAAATTAAGAAAAATCTTCCTTATCATTTTTATGCAATCTTAAAAAAGTACAACATGGAAGTGTAATTGGTACAACCCTGTATTTACTATATACTGCTGATATGCCCATCACCGAAAACACCCCATTCGCCACCTATGCAGATATTACCGTACTCCTGACATCACACGAGGATCCATACAAAGCATCTGAAATACTTCAAGAGGGTCTGACAAATCCTCACCGTTGGCTAATAAAGTGGAAAATTATATCAAATCAAACCAAGTCGGCCTACATAACTTTCACGCTTAGAAAACTAAGCTGCCTTTCTGTAAACATTGATGGTAAGCTACTGCCCCAGATACACTAATTTAAATACCTGGGAATGTGTTAAGATCGTCGTGAAAACTTTAAAAAACATATAATGAATAAGAGAAAGGAATTGGGGATGAAATTGCGAAATCTACACTGGCTCATCGGACAACACCCATAATTATCCCTAAATAATAAACTGTTTATCTATAAATCCATATTACGTCCGATCTGGACATGTTGTAATCAAATCTGGGGCATAAAAATATCTAATATGTATAGAAAACAGATTGCCTCCACTTCAAGATGCTAATTAGAAATTACCTTAAAGTTCCTTCTGTGATGGAACAAATCAGGCATCATAGCTGAGAGAAAAAAAAATCAAATACGAAGAGGCGTCTAACTAGGAGTAGAAGCTTTGATTTTTTTAAAAAAAAGTCTGAATAAAGCTTTCGCCTTGGAGATAAGATCGCAGGATTCTTTTCTCTTCAAGTGATTAGTTCAGATTAAAGCAAGATTGTGCTATGTAATAAATAAATAAAAAACCAATAGCCTTTACATAATCAATTGTTTCTAATAATTTTGTTCAATTAATGGTATTTATTAAATATATTATCTATTAAAAGATCTATGATTGGTATATTGAAATAAATCCAGCCAATATATTCATATATTATTTTTTAAATATAGACATAGATAAAACATGATCATATAATTATAAGTAAGCTTAAGAATTATCTCTTTTTAAAATACACTGGTGTATCATAAGTAAATAGATGCTTCATATAACAAACTACTTATTTAAAAGAAAAGTAGCATAGATTTTTAAAAAAATATTTTGTAATCAATATTTCAAGTTAATTCCCCATTCTAGTCTCGATGTTTTATGCATATTTATTTGTAATACCTGCGAAACTTAATAAATAATTTTCAGATTAATTAAAATTGCGATAAAAATCTATTTTTAGAAAGAAAATATTAAAAGCTTAAACGATCGTATTATTCAGTGATACTTTTTTAATTTTAATGTGAAAATTAAATTTAAATAACCATGGCTGTCTGATTGTATTTTTTAAAAATCGAAAATGTAGTTATAATATTAGTTAAAAGCTTTATAAACATATTTGTGACATTTGAAAAAATACATTTGCATAATTAAAACCTAAACATTATTTTAAATTTAAACTAATTTCATATGATATGCTAAAATCCATCATCTAAAAAGTTATAGTGATTTGGGAATGCTCTTAAAATTATTAACAGTTTATTCTACATTTATCAGAGACGGTGATACGTTGGAATTTTCATTTTAATTAATTTTAAGCGATATTTCTCAAAGCTCATCGTTAAAAAAGCTTCTAAAAGTTATGATTCAGCAACCGATCACTTGGTCCGACTGTTATATCGCCAATAGGACGCTGCAAATCGCAGTTAATTTCGGATGATGGATTCAGATCTCGCATAGAGTCATAAATCAGCGATGACATTTACCACCAGGCAATAAATGAGTGTGACGACCGACAAATTAAATCCCTATCTATCCCCATTTTGCCATGGGACGATTCATGGCGCATCACCGATAAAATCAACCGGACGCAATAATTAATTGCAAATTTTGCGGCATACCTAGATACTGAACTTGGCGCCATAAATTCGACATACAATGCAGTGTGATAAATTTTGAGGTCAACAAGATAAATCGCCGTGGATTTAGAATCTGCGATATGCGGAAGCTGTGTTTGTATTATTCGAGGCGGCTTATTTTTAGCATTTTATTTTAAATTAGTCGGCAAAAACTCTATCACCTATCATTTCGTAATATTTAAACTTGCACAATATTCAGCCCCTTAAAACTCCGGCATAACAAGATGAAGTCTATTACGAGCAAGAATTGGAAGCTTAACAAACACAATTCCAAGTTGGATGAAAGGAGAAAGTTAAAAGGGCTTTGATAATGTTACGCATGTGTATAACACACGTACAATATATGGGATAATTTAATCTTTGTTACGGTTGAGACGCACATTTTGTTTTAAAATTTTAGAAAATATATCGCGCATGTTTGAGAACGTCTGATATATTCTTGTAACGAGGATAGGTCTACAGGGGCGGATTCGAGTCTGCGGTGACAGGTCACTCGACAGTTCCAGTAAACAAGCTGTCAACTGTTTCACTGCTTCCGGAATAGGAAATACATAGTTTAATAAATTATAAAAAAAATATTCATCATAATTCAAATATGTATTAATATTTTTAAAACCAATATACACACTCATTATTATATATTTTTCTATATAAATCTAAGTTTAAACTTTATATAGAAATAAGTACGGTTTTTCAGCATGCAATTTATGATTTATTTGTCCAATAAAGCGTTATGATACACGTAGATATCGTTATGATTTTCCAGATGCTGGAAGACATAGTATCTGAAATCTCGAGGGATATTATTGTCGTTGCAATCGAAATTGTGGTCTCCGGGCGATGCCTGTCGACAAAGCACGTTTTGGTGCAAATAAGTCCTTGGGTTGTTATGGCGAAATTGGCATTATATGAGATTTCATCTTTGCTACGATTGAAATTTGTACAAAATGCCAAGACAATAAAAATTTCATATAAAAACGACAGCTTTCATCTGAATAAAATTTCATAACAATTTTTTTATAATACAATTTATATTGAATTTCAGTTCAACATTATCCGGACTTTAATACATAAATAGTTATTTAATATCTGTATATATTAGGTATATCGGAAAGAAATCTTTGAGAGCTTCTAGCTGGTTCATTTTATTCTTATTATTAAAATAAAATATATAACACAAAAAAGAATGCCGAGGAATAGGACTGATCTCAAATAAGACACAAAAAATGTATTTCGATAAAGAAATCAATAACGTATTTATTAACTCGCTATGGATTTTTTTATTATAGATTTATACAAAATTAAGTAATCTAATGCAGCTTATTGTGATATCTGAAATACCAAAGCACTAAGAAACGTCTCATAATGTTATTAGATTTTAGTGTCTGCGAATACTCAGTGGAGAACCAAACTATTGATATGTCATTTATACTAAATTTTGATTATTTAAGATGTTGCGCAGAAGTATAATATTTAAAGTTATTCATAATAAAGATAAATAAAAGATATGTAATGCAAGAATGGCAGTAGATTTATTCTTTGTGATAAAATGAGAGGAGGATTGCTTAGAATGACTAATGGTGATCCAGTTAAAATATAAGAAAGGCTGTATATTTTAAGTAATTTCAGACATCTGTATCAAGTTATAGAATAACAGATCAGTAAATATACAGACTACCGAACGGAGTCCATAGATTAAGTTATTTACTGACAAACAACGTATAATCATTTTTATGATTACAATATTTCTTTACAAATATTGATTCGAATTTAAATTTACCGTCTCAATTAAACGTAATCGTGTCCCAGATAATTAAAATAAACTATTACTACTTCCTTTATTTGGTTTCTGTTCCTTGGGATTCGACCCAAATAACTGGCTATTCCGATAAACTAGGGTCCTAATTAAGCGGAATCTACTGTATTTATTTACGAGAAGCCGTCGGACTACATTATACCTGACGAGGTTAATATGGTTCTTAATTTTGTGATGAGAAACAGAGAATTCGATATTGATATTAACCACGTGTTCATCGATTTTAAATCCGCATACGACACAGATTGCAGTTCTAAACTGTTCGAAGCTATGAGGAATAATCGGGATTAGGGATTAATGAGACCATAACAGAGTACATGTCCATATGACGAGAACGAATCCTTGAACCCCTGAGAGTTGACGAGTATAACTTCGAAGCCGTCCATGAATTTAAATATCTTGTCTTATAAATAACAGAAGATAACGAAACCAATTTGGTGGTACTTTGAACTTCAATAGCTACTGTCGAGATTCCTCTCGAGGGATACCAAAGTCACTCTCTGGAAGACTCTAATCAAACCCGTTCTATCACAGTAAGATATCCTAGAGAAAAGTAAATTAGATATCCTAGAGAAAAGAATTTTAGGACGAATATTTGGAGCTGTGCAACAAGGAACTGTACAGGTCACAGCTATAGTCAGAGTGACCAAACTTTCTATATGATACAGAACAGTCAACCACCGTAAAGGCTTATGGTCAACAGGCCTCTCTGTTTGGAAGGTTCTCTGTGACGATCCACATAAAATATTCTTGAATATGTTGACGATATTATTTTAGTTGTCGAGGCTAGTCCTCAAGTCTTACTAGATAACAATATTGGTATCACTCCAGTCGTTTAGGAATGGGGCAAACCCAATCCGTTTTCATTCGCTCTAAACAAGACTGGGGCAATCCTCATCAACGGTCGACTTAATCCTTCACATCTTCTTATTTTTGTGAGATTGCAGGGTACGGCGCTCGATGCTGGTTACACTCGACCTTGAAATCTAGTTGAGGGCCGTCAGATCTTGCTAAAAAAACAGTCTCGTTGGCATCGTCGGCGCCACTACAATTTGCTCACTCTAGGGTCTAGGGTGGGAAATTCAAAGTTACGCCTCCACGAAGCGGCTCTTGATCAGTGTCAGGGGAGTTGTGATTCCCTCCCCAGAGAGTGAGCTACCTATCTCTTATTTATATCCTCGCTAAATCGTAGCTGGTTCTTCCCATACTTTTCGGTCAGTCAATTTCTGACTGGCCATGATAATTTCAAGGCTTAGCTTAAAGATCTTATCTACAGTTGGTGTGGGTTCGTCTGTCAGTATTACAGTTACGTTCTGTGGCCCTATCCTCACCTGGACGTTGGGCATCATAACCTACTCCGTAGAGGGTACAATTGGACACGTGGACCTAGTCAGCAATGTCATTTTTTACAGGGGATTTGCTTGCTTTGCATCGTCTTTCGTAGAGTTCTGTAAGGCTACTTTACGCATCCCATCTCTCTTTTCTTGGACAATTTAAATTTTATTTTTATAATCACGCGTTTCTAGAATAAACTGATTTTGTTGCACTGATTGAAGCTACTTGATATATGCGGTGTAGGTAAATAGTAAGGGATGGAACTGTGTCGGACTGGTCTGATATAGCTTCATCCAGGGTACAAAAGTACAAAAGTAAACCTTTCTGTTCCCGAAGGTATGGAAGACCAAGGCTGAAGTGGGTGAACTGTATACAGCGGAACGCTACATCATTAGGACTGACCGGAATGCATACAGATCAGATAAGATGGAGAATGTTGTCGAATGAAGCCAAAGATCTACACTAGGATTGTTGCGCACGTGATGAAAAAACAGAAAAAAATCCAAAAATAATCAACTCGAATTACATTAAAATATATCTCCTGGACTATTAGACATCAAAGGTTGTACGATTGAGATGTAGTTCTGATATCTGTCAAGGTTTGATAAACGTGGTAAAATATTACGTTATTTATGACGGTGATCCCGACAAGAGGCCGGCTCTTTGTGAGAGCTTCTCAGTCCGCGGCCCTGTGTCGGGGATGCTGAGACGGAATTTGCAGCCAGAACGTCAGCGATTGAAGTGGTCAACAAGTCTGTGAATTGTTAGTCGATTTGGTTTATCATGGGAAAGTCGAGAGGATATATCCAGACTCATCATGGCGGCATCCGTACCTAGCGCAACAAAATGGCGACTACATCTTACGACGAAGCGAATTGCGGGAACGTCTTAACTTCTCTACGTCGGAGGCGGAGAGAGAGACGTTGGCTTTGTCAATTGCGCGATCATTGTCTTTGAAGGGATGATGCAATTTGATCCCACTAGAGGTGCTATATGTCACCTCTTATTATGGGACATTCAAATTAAAGTTCTAGGAACTATCTCGCACTTTGTGGAATTATCGTCATATTTCTTTCTTCAAGAGAAAACAGCACTGTCTGCGATACGCTTTGTAACAGTTGTTATATTCTTATACCATGATGTTAGAGTTAGGAAATTGGATATGTCTTCATAAAAGCTTTTCAGATTGATGAATAACTCTTGAGAACTGAAAAAAAATATTATTTGAAGAGTTTGGTCACCCCATAGAGTAGTTCTGTCTAGTTTATTTGAAAATCAAATAGTCACCGTGTTTCAGTACTGTGAAATATATTTTGCTAACTTTCAATTGGTTTAAATTGTCACAAGAACTTTAAACAGTTGGCTACCGTGAAATTCAATGACAATGGTTCCCGTTACTGACGAGGGACTGCTTTATGATTATCTTTATATTCGCAATTTAAATTATTATTCAAAATATTATACATAATATAAATTTATACGATCGTTAACTTCCACATTCATTCTATAACCTGTTAACTTAATTGCATTATCTTTATTTAAAAAATTCGCCTCGCAATTTAAACGTAACTGATACAATCTAGCTCTTTTATGCTAAAAATGGAAATTTAAAAGATGACTAGTTTATTTTCTGAGTTTGGCACGCGCAGCTTCAGCCGCAAGCACGCTATAATTATGAAAACCTCTTTCACGTTTTCAGATATATCGAGTTCACTGAACCCCATTGAAAAAAGAGGATATACGTAGAGGCAGAGCCGAGTCGCAGATAAAAAAAGTTGGCAACAAATTGTTTTCGTTCACATTGTGAATATGCAAATTCGAGCCGGGGATCACGCGAAAGGTTGCCCACCTCTGCGCATTTTCGCTTCATAAATATTAATCGGCCCACTGTTTATTTACATTAGTATCGGGAGATGTGCTGCACGTCCTATTGAAAATAATTAAGGCCGACTCCATTATTTAATTTCGATGATTGCTCGCAGCCATTTGTCTTTATTACGCCGGGACACAATAAATATCACTTTGTTTGAGAAAAAAATAATAAAAAAAGGAAATTAAGACTTCTCGGGGGGTGTATCTTTGTTGTTTGGGCGCCGATGGGCCACTACGAATTAATAAGACGCGCCGGTGAGAAACGTCATGGGGAGGAAATTTGTAGCTTTTCAACGGAAATTATTTTCGTGGAAAACTAATTTAAAATAAAGCATTAAGACGTTTGATCTGATAGATAGCGGCTGAATCGATGCGCACATTGCGTTTAAATGTGTTTTTATTTTCATGGAAAATGTGTTTCTCTATTTTTCTTTCGACAAGCATTTTCATTCTGCTTTCTAATACGAAATGAAAATTAAGTATCACAGATAACAAATGAAAAATCGTATAAAACGGAATATAGCTCATATAGTCATATTAATTATTTATCTTATTTAAGATTTCATATATATAATGACAAAAAATACCAGAAATTTCTCTCAAAAAATCTTTATTTATTTATTAATGCTAATCTAATATTGGAGATAACCGTCAATATCTTCATTAATTTGCTATGTAATATATAATTATATGAAAAAGCACGAATACCGGAAAAATCAAAGGTTTTACCAGAGAACTCCAGCATTTATTCTGAAATTCATAGAAATCTAAAAAAAGATCTTAATTGAAGCTTTTACCGCACCATTTCAGCATCAATTAATAAATGTCCGTTTCGTTGAAATATTCTTGTTAAGTATATTTTATTATAGAATTTTATTTATAAATTATATTTTTTCTTATAAATCAGAAAGTCATATCAAAAATCATATCATTTTCCCTGGCATATGGGAATGTATTTTGTCTTGGTTTCGTTGATCCTTTAGCGCTCATAATTCGCTGGAATGCATCCTTGAGAGCCGCATAAGATCTAGCAGAATGTACATGTCCTCCATATAGTCAAGAATCTACACCGATTTATTAAGAATGGTGCTAGATTTTTACGCCGCAGTCTCTTATTACCTCTTCGAGGGCGATGTTAAACAACAAACAGCTAGAGCATCACTCTATCTCAAGCTGTGGTGTCTTAAACTCTTCAGATAACTTCAGATAACGCACTTTGTATTTGACCAAAATTAAACCAATTTACAAAAGTTACATTTGTGACTGCCATTAAAAACATTTATATTACCCATAAGTAATGTCGTTTTTTTCAATGAAATTCAAAACAATTTTTCTTTATACACTATATAACTCTTCTTAACTATACAAAATAATTACCCATATTATCTATAACCTTCTGCCATCTTTCTTTCAAATCATCTTGTAAAACTCTGTGGGCTTTGACTGAAAATAGTCTGAAAGGGATGTATTCACCCCTTTTAAGGAATTGAAGTTTTGATCTCAGAAAATGTTCCATAGAACGAAATAAGTAAAAATCAGATGGTACGAGATCCGGCAAGTATGGAGGATGCAACAGGGTGACCATTCAAGGTCTTGAATTTTTTCACACGTCAATTTCGCAACATGAGGTGCGTGAATGCGTGTGGGATCCAAACACCTTCTTATTGAATCTTTCCCAACTTCTTTAGAATCCTCTGAGTACTGGACCAGGATTTACTGCCTTTTCCGATATTTTTTTTCCGATAATTAATTTCCGATGGTCAGCATCGGGTCGTCTTCGATTACAGAGCTCACGGCTACTTTATCCGCCTGGACCGGTCCACTTCGAGGCTCTTTTTCCAAACACAAATCATCAGATTAATTTTTTTGAACCATCGTTGGCATTTCCTGACATCCAATATGTCACCGTAAATATCACAAATATCCTTCATAGCCTCTGTCGCTTTCTTTTTTTAAATGATATTAAAAAAGTATACAGCTCCGTAGATGTTGTTCCGACGGACACGTCTCTCACATTGTCGCCAGAGTGATAAAGAAACCGTTTTTTTTTGTCTAAAGGCCACGAGCAGGTAGGCGCTATACAAGAGAAACTTATAACATATCCTTACTGCCTAACAGACTGAAGGACTATTTAAAAAATGGCACATCGAAAAAATGACATTAATTATGGGTACCCCTAATAGTATACAATGATGGTTACACAAAATTTGATGGGGAAGTTTGGGGGGAAAAAAATCTTAACCACGGCGCAATAATCAATCGTGACGGATGATTCAGATTGTAAGAGGAATTCTTATGCTCGATTAAAAAAATGTATTTTTTGTCTCTTTAGTGAGACTGTAAGGATTCAAGAATTGATATTGAAGAAATTAGGCCAAACTAGTACGGCGCAAGTTTATTTAAAATAATTGGACCCGCTCAGCTGTGGAAATAAATAAAATGACCCTCCCTCGTGCATCAAAGGCAAGTGTTTTTGCAGCATGATGATATTTGTCCAAACATTGAAAAAATGGCAGTTAAAAGATAAACGTCCTTTGATGGAAATCAATTCGCCATCCTTTTTATTCACGGATCACGCTCCGTCTATCATTTTTTTATATCGAAGCAACATTCTCTGGACTGCAAAAAAATTTAAAACGGGTTGAAAATTGGAGTATTTTGTCTCCAAACCTGTATATTTTTATGAGCGAGGCATTAAAACGCTGCCAGATAAAAAGGTCATATCCAATAATGGAAATATTAATATAAAAACGACATTCTTTTCGAATTCTTCTAAAATTTAATATCAACACATGATAAAGAAGCAATTTATTAAAGTTTATCAAAGCTGTATTGATTAACTGGGAAAAATATTTAGTGGAGATTAAACTATATTTAAGGAATGTATCAAGTGAAGACCGCCACAGGCTCCACCGTAATAGCTGCGATGCGGGATGCAGAATGCAGAGAATCCTGGAGAGACAAAATCAAAAACTTTCGGAACGAGAATGATCACGATCCTCAGACATGAGGGTGCCGACCAAAGAGAGAGGAATGTATCCTTTTACGATGAACACTCTGTGGGCAAAGATCTAGGAAACTTCTTTGTTTATATTTAGCTACTATAATATTTAATATATAAATTGTTATTATGTCTCCTTGAATCTAGTGCCTAAAAAAGAATATTTTCATTTGTAAAAAATATGTGGACCAGAGATAAATCTTAATTAAAAATAATCACACTGGAATAAGCGTATTTAATACCGAATAAATTTTTAAAATTAATTTAAAACATAGTTATTTGAATATATTAATTCTGATGAAGTATGTCCTTTATTTTCCGTTAAAAGTATGGCCGTTGTAGCTTTAAGATATAATTAGTAAAATAATAAATATTAACTATTTTATTAAAGAATCTATGTATGCATATAAATGGTTGCATATAAAAAAATCATACCTTTACTAAATCTGTAGTTTTTTTCATAATATTTTTATAGCTTACATTAGACGATAAAATGGAAAATATGGATGAATATCGAGCAGTGGGCGAGCACCGCTTTATTATTTTCGGCATATTTAAATTTGCGAATATTTTATAGGGCCCTTTTATGCAAAATGAAAGGGCAAAGGGCTATATTTCCGACACCTATCGAGGAGATATCAATTTTATCGCGTGTGTTACATTCGCACACGACCCCACCCCTCCTCCGCCATTGTTTTCGCAGGCTGTATTCCCGAATTACACGGTGTAATACAAAACAGAATATTCGCGTACCTTTGTGTTCCATTTAATATTCCGATATGAATATTTTGATTGGTATCGTCTGTAAACGAAAAATATTTCGCCGTTGAATAAATAAAAAGAAAAGTCCGAGCACAAAGAACGAAATAAAAAAAAAAAACTGAAAATTTTCATCAGAATAATGTGATGAAATTTTATTTACCCTGTGCCTGACAAACAATGTCGGCGAGGAAAATATTGAAAATTGTACATGTACAAAAGTAAATAACACGGGTAATTGCGGGCTAAGAATAATAAATATTTAAATTTTTCATGTACGTTTAATTTTTTTTTTATTTAATCAGAAATCTGAAACTTATTTATATCCGCGGGGCGCTCGGCGTGTTGTGTTTCTTCGCAAAGATGAAAGTTGGTTTGCTTTGCTGAAGATGTTTATCTTATGGTTCTCAATTATTATGTTAGTTTTTTCAATCATTCTCCAACTTGTTTTGAAGTGAGAGCACCAAACGAGATCTCGTGATAATATAATAACTTTCGTATTGAGTTATGTTTCAAACTTAGTTTCATTCCCGGAAGAACTAGCAGAAAGTTGTATCGGGTTTAATTGTTTTATATGTTTTCAGATATATTTATTTTGGAAATGAACGTAGTGACCCAATTAAAGCCAAACGGAATATTACATAAAATAATAATTATATTATTATGAATAAAAAAATATTGCCGTATAAAGAAAGAAGCAAAACGTTAATAATCAATTCGTAAAGGTTTGAAAAACGTGGAAAAAATAACCAGGAAGAATCGTGACATGGACTATGGCAAGTCTTTACTCACCGCCGGTGATAGAAATGCAAACAGTTATATTGAACACGTTGAAACATTTATTGAACGATTATTATTACG
>JAGXCT010037229.1:82363-100672 GCA_022495035.1 Philopotamus ludificatus | reverse complement strand
TTTTAAGTAATATCAATGGAGAAAAAAATACTCATAAAACTAAAACAGAAGGGCAACACTTTACGATAGTTCCATTAAAAAAATTATGTCGCAAAAACGAAGAATGAATTAATGTATAAATAATAATAAAATTCAATTTTAAAAACTCTAGTTTTTCATATTTTTTTTTTCACATTCAGCACACCCAACATCAAGTTCACCATACGCCACTGATAATTGTATGTATATTAACATATATTCATATTAATACATATTAATGTGAATATATATTAAGCTTAAGAAAAGAACCCAAAATATATCATAAAAACAATGTTTTTGCTCTTTTGCCTATCCTTTTTTATAAGATGCAGTATCTTCATAAATTCAAAATAAAGGACGAATTTGCGTCAATGTTGAATTTCTTTCTATTTCGGCAATCATTATGACATCGTCCACAGAATAAATTCCTCATTTAGGATAAAATAATCTAATTTAAATGGGGTTGTTAAATTCAAATATTGTATATCACAATTTATTCTGGGTGAGTGTGGTCTCCGGAAAAGATCTGCAACCTAATTTTAATACTAATAATACCGATGAAACTACATTATATTTTTAAAAAATGCATTACAGGACTTATTTATTCAAATCTGAAAAACCGCTACTGATTTTATAATGGCAAAGAATTAGGTAACGATATTATTTTCTAGTAATAGATCTGGTGGTCGAATTATGAAACTGTCGCTAATCAACGAGTTCTCTACCCAAGATCCAAGATTCAAGAGGACTCCTGTTCATATTATTAATACATTAAACACACGTTATAAATTATTATCACAAAGTTTGGTAAAGATTATTAGAGATATTACAGATCCGGTAATTTGGAAAAGTATTACAATTTTTAATTTCTGTTTGCATGTTTTTATGCGGTTTCTTTTCATGAAACTTATCAACCTCGTAAATCAAGAAATTAATGAAATATATTATCTCAAACGAAGAGGGCTAAATCTTTGATATATTTATCATTATAATTTATTTTCACACAAGAATCCGAGTTAATCCAAGTATCCGAAAAAAAATTCGAGCATTTTTTTACCAATAATCCGGTGAAGATATATCTTCGCATATAGATCTACATTCTGGACACCGAAGAGCTAAAGCTCGATAGAGTCAAATAAATACCGAATAAAAAGTTTCAAGACATAGATGGATTTAATATTATATAGCTCTCAACTGACTTTAAATTAATTTCAATGCTGCTTAGTTTTTAGCTTTTTAGTAAGCATCTTTATTCAGTTACGCATTTTTATGATAGTTTTCCAAATATAAGCATTTTATATTTTTATACGTCAACATTTTAAAGAATTAAAGATAAGCACTGAATTTGAAGCCAAATAACTGAGCTTTAAATAGTATAAAATAAAAAAAAGCTCGCTCATTAATATACCATATACATATATTAAAACGCGAGAAGATTATCTATGTTGAGTGATGATGTATTTTTATTTTTTATAATTGTTTTAAATATATTCTGTATTCATGTATGAATAATACGCGCATATGAATATCGTTATATGGTGAATGTAACTTATTATTACATCAAATTATATGCAATTATTTTACCTGTTCTGTTATCTTCGATCCAAGGCTGCTCGGTATGTACAGTTGAGTTAGACATCCTGTAAAAAGTAGCACAAAAAGTATATGAAATTTTCCGTTCTCCAGAGACTGAAATCATATTGGGAGAAAATTATAATTAATTCAAACGCAAAGCTATATTATTTATGTTTTGATTAAAAGTTAGTTTCACTTCTGCCACTTTGAATCCCGTGAGACACAGTTGTATGGAGGTCAGCATCACCTGGTTCAATAATGAGGGTCCCATTAAATCATTTATTCTATTGCAGAATCTGAAACATCCGCAAGAAAAATATAATTTGAATATATTTGTTTTTCATTACGCCGTCGATGTATTTCACTCACGCAAATATTCTTTGATGTCTCCTTGCGATTTCCGCGAATCGTTTCTTAATTATTTTCTCATACGTATCGCTGTAATATTTGTCTGTTTTATCGAAAACAAGTAATTTTTCGAAACCATAAAATATCAATTCGAATTGTCCCAATGCGTGCATAATAAATTGAATTAGAAATGCAACGTATGCTGTAAACGTTTGCGTATACATAATTTAATTATAATATTATCTTAACATAATAAATTCGTGTTTACCAACCTCCAAATATAGTTAATACAACAAACATTGCGACGTAGTTTAAGACCAAGAACAACTCATACAATGGCGTTTGATATACGTCAGCAAATGGTAACCATATTTTGAATGCAAATGGCTTTACTATATCTTCATTATATTCCAGAATTAATTGTTGATAAAATATTTCTAAAATAGTCTTACCGCCGAAAAATAAAACAATTATCGTGGTGAAACACATCCATCCAATCGTCCATTTCCAAATTTTCATCTGATTTTCGAAAAATATTTTACTGAAAAATAGTTTAGCAATTTTACACGTTATATGAAACCTTATATATTACGCAAAATGGACATGTAACAAGATAATTTTGGACCTCCGATATCTTATTTCATGAAAGGTAGCCAACTTTACGTAAAGTTTTTGAAAATTGTATTTCATAATAATGTTAGTAGCATGTTTATGCCGGAATGTGATGCTTGAAAGTTTTCTATAGCTTATTTAATATAAATACAAAAGCCTTCAACTCGGATAATTATACTTATACTTGTGTAATTTTATGATTATTTGCTACACGTGGAAAAGTTTGCGAAAGCCTAAATAAAATATATTTTACAAAATATAATATTCACATACTTCAGATCTATAAAATAACTGTTAATATATTATTTTATTCCTATCATACGTTAAATATAACCATTAACATTTTATATATTAATAAGATGTGATTGGGATATAAATATAAATAAAATAAAATACCGTATTACTTAATATCCACGCAGCATAGAATTATTTTTCGTATTGCAAAATTATCTTATTAAATAAAATGGAACTTTTTAATTCGTTTCAGAAAATTTTTAAATACAATATTACTTAAATTTCAGGTTCAAAGACAAACTATGAAAAAAATCAATTGAGCATTGCGAAGATAGCCTTTATTATAATTCTATTCAGCAACCCGTGGGCGATGATTAAAAATAAGGTGCGATTATACAAATCTTCCTGTATCCTTAACAAAAATAAATAAAACCGTTCGGTATAACAAAGTCGCTTATAACAAAGTACCAAAAATAAATATTTTTTTTACGCATGTCGTATTTAAAGTTATTTTGTGCTCGAACATGTCTCAGTGAATCATTGTTATTTTTTTTGCCCATAGTTTTCAATTTGGTAAAATATAAACCAGTTAGATTTTGAAATAATATCTATAAAATATTAGTAAATACACGTTTTCTAACAAGCACTAAAAATATGATAATTAACCTTATAAATAATTACGTATATGGTCTTATAATATAATAATTTATTTATTAAAAGCGTTATTGCAGAAATAAATTAACCAAAAAGAAATATTAGTCAGTTGTATTTTGATTTTAGATTTGTTTATATGTATTTATTTTGCATTTGGTTTCAAATAAAAAAACAAATTTAACGACTGGTCGGATGTATTAGCTATTCCAAAATGTTTGAAACAATTTCGAAGTGGAATTTTAGACTAGAGTAAATAAACCTCGAAGTTAGAGGGTAGTGAAATTGGAAAATGAGGTGTTACATATTAAAGTTGAAGCAAATTCGACCATATATATTCTATAAATAGTAGATACAGTCAGATATTCTTAATCTATGATGAGTGCAAGAACATAAAATATGTAAATACAAGATATGTGGATACCACATTATTTAGGGGATGAAAAAAAATCTGCGAAGATTCCAATGTGTCAATAATTAATGAAATTAAAGTAAAATTCAATAAATTGTGGGTTATATACTAGAATCAATGTCGTAAAGACAGTGGATTTCTAAATGACAGCAACCCCAAAACTTAACCTAACGGTTAACAAGGTACTTTTCTCTTAATCGTGGCATTGTTTCATTTATTTTTTAAATGTGACTAGACAATAAAGAGATAATTCAATTGTGATAATTTGATACGATTAAAAGAACCAATTCGACCTCTTACAGATAAAATTCTCGAATGAAAATTAATTATTTATTCATCATATACACCCGATCTTGCTCTATTGGTATTACCATTTATTTAAATTAATGCAACACTTTTATCCAATAAAAATTTTAAGAATATCGAAGAAGTGAAAACGGGTCTCGATGTCTATTTTTCATCCACATCAAATAATTTTTATGCAATGCCATATTTAAACTTACAAAGAAAATAGTTGTAAATATGTTTTGATAGTAATATATATGTATTATTAATTTATGATATTTTTATCTGGAACCTTTTATATATTCATATTATATAATATTTATACTACCGTATTGGTTTAGGCGCATTATCCATCTCTATGAAATCAGTATCTAACAGCTTTATCATTTGATGTACTTTATCTGTGGTCATAACGACATTGACCTGTTGGACCAACGTCACAGCTACGATCAATACGTAACACATGCTCTCTGAGAAATCCGGAATGTCTTTGATCATCAACGAATGGTACATGTTCATCAGCATCATGAAAATGCCGATGATGCAAGTCAACAGACATATCAACGGCCAAACAAATCGCACTTTCGACGTTTTATTATTGAAGAAGATACCATTTAACACAAGAAAAAATCTCAACACGTAGTGGAAGTCGTAAGTCTTGATGCCCGTTGTCTCCATGTCGAAATCGATTCTGTTTAAAAAGTCTTTGAATCGCTTCAACATATTGTTTACCCTTGTGTATGTCCCCGGGGCTTCCTGGATGTAGACCTCACAGTATAAATATCCACTTGTGATGTTTGACGGTTATATTATATATCAATGGAGCATGTGAAAGCTTTCCAGACCATGGTTCCTCAAACTATGGAGTTTATTTTTAGCATTTGCGTCACGAAAAGTACAACGGAAAACAAATAAGTATGAAGGACGATATCAGAAAAATAAAAACAAATTGATTTAAATTATTCGATTTCGCAAGCTGTGTTGATATAATTGTTCCTGACATATATTTCCATTGGTAGCTTTATTGAATGCTCGCTTTATTATTGACGGTTAAAAATTTCACGTGTTTTGGCATCATAGAGAAGATAAAAAAGGAATTATCGAAGGTGCTAACCGTTGAAATTGCTCTAAACCATAATTAATATTGTATGTGTAAATAAATAAGTAAATTCCGCTAAAATTGTAATCAAACATCGCTTTAACGATTCAATTAATTTTTTTATCTAAATTCTCATTCCACGTTCATTTCTAACAGGAAATTAAGCATTCTAATACCACTCCATTTATACTTAGCTCTATCCAATTTAGCCTTCCTCTTTTCGTTCGGCTTAGCCGAAAATAATCACCCAAAGAAGGCCATTTAATATTAATAAACGTGTCGGTGTATCTTCTAACAGTTTACTTTGCAGAAGTAAAATTACGAGAGGATTAAATTTAGCAGGCACGAAACATGAAACATTATTGGCCATATTATATTTATGGGGTGTTTAAAGTATCGTATATGGTTATTTCTATTTACACGTACCTAGAGAATGGCCTTCTTTATTACCGTGGGATTTCCTTATTTCCAAATACAACCGCCATAAAGTCTGGAAATTAAAATAAATATTCATAACTTTTCTTGTATCTTGTGCTTTGGACTAATTACACATTTTGCTATAAAAAAAACTTTACAATCCTTCGTAGAAAAGGTTTTATTATTTAATATACTAATTATGCATATATGTACGTATTAAATGTTTTTGATTAAAATTTTAATATTTTAGAAGCAGATTAAAGAGATTTTGAATCACTGGAGTGTAAACGCTGAATTTTACAATGATATATTTTCTTCCAGTATTTATCATAAAAAAAATAATCAATTATTTATATGACGTGTAATTAAAAAAAAGTCTAAATGATTGCATTAACAAAAATTTTTCCTTTATTTAATGCCATTTGAAAAACAGTCCTTTACTATGCGACGACCTTTGACAATTCTAAAGACATCTTTAATTAGAGAATCGACATAATAAGGGACTATGACCGCATTCTAATGCCTATAATTTTCTACTATCGCAATGAGTAATATTAAAATGGCGAGGTCTCCGCTTCGCTCTTTTGTGAATTCTTAAAAAAAATGTAAAAAATAGCGCAAAATTTTCAGACACGAATGAATAATGATAATTCTGACCCTCGTTTCCGCCGCATTCCTGAATATATAACAAGTTATAAATCACGCAATTTTTTTTTGCAGATATATGGCCATCATGCGACCACTGCGTCCAAGAGCCGGTAGAAGAGCAACATTGGCTGTAGCAGCAGCCGTATGGTTGGTCAGCGCTGCTCTCGGATCTCCCATGTTGATCTACTTTACGACAGTAGAAATCCCATTGGAAAATGGTGACATAAGGTATTTATTGAAAATAAGTTCAAGAGCATCAATTAAGCGGAAACATAAAACTATCAAACAAAAGAAATCAAAGATTTTTTTCTACCGTTGCCGCCGTAGAAGTTGAACGCAGAAGGTGTCCTCGATTTATTTGATTTACGGGACTTGGGCAATGAAAAATTGGTCCAAATTACTTTTATAAAAATTCTTATAACCAGAGATTTTATATTTGCTTGGAAATGTTTTATTAAAATGTGTTTAAACATTTTTTTTTATTTTTCAGGAGAATATGTTATGCCGAATGGCCCGGGGGATCTACGAATAATTCAAGTCATGAATATATGTAAGTATTAATTCCGATGAATATTTAATGATCAATTGTAATGCGGTATCTACTGCTCATATGTTATGTATGACCATGCACAATAAGCAATTGTCAGACATCCAAATACGGTACAACGAGATAACCCAGATGCCCGTCACTAACAGTAATTAATTGGAAGCAGCTTCTTGCACTCTCTACATTCTCTACATGAATAATAAATTTATTTGTTTAATTATCACTATTGTAACTTTTTCACTAATACTGAAATTTTACTCAAAAATCAATTTTACTCAAAGTATTATATCCTAATAAATTCAGTAACACCCTAACCCTATTTCTGAAAGATCATATAAATGAACTGAAATATAGACGTTTACAAATGACAAATTCGTAGGTAAAAATCAACTGAAACAGGAGATCTCGAGCTTCCTAATTTTTTATTGTTATGCCAATTCCTGTTTTACAAAGTATAGCACAAAAGAGGGTTAGTTTTATATTTATTAATAGAAAAAAAATGAAGCGCCTGTAAATTTCGCGATTTTCAGCAATCCATATCAATATAATGCGCGGAAAAGATTTTTTTTGTAACTCTTTATACTTAAGACGCAATTGTATTGAATTCATGCTAAATCATAAAAAAAAATTATAATGATGTTATATTTATAAATGCAAAAATAAAGTAAACGATTTAATGGATCACATCCCAATTGGACGTCTACAAACAAAAGAGTTTCCTGCTGTATACTAAATTATGATATTTAATGGCGCCGACTTTATGTTTATTTTAATAATAAATTTTACAATTAAAAATCACATAATTTTTTATTATCATTATTTCAATTGTCATTAAACAATAGCGTTTTTTTAATTTTATGAATTATTCGCGCGGAATTTTTATTGAAGCTCAGGTTTCACTCAACTTTCTGTTTTAGCATCTATGATTTTCTCGATATTTTCTTATTGCAAAACCGATTGGTTATTCATAAATATCTTTTGCAAAGTCTTCTTTTTATTTAAAAGATGAGAATGTTGTTATAATCGCAGGACACTTTCAACTGATAGTTTTTCAAAAAAGTATTCTAGTATATAATGATCCTCCCTATAGCATCGAAACAGGGACCATGCTATAGAAACCTGCCCTTTAGAAAACTTGAAAAACAAGTTTTTTTTTATAAAATACAACTTTAAGTTATTTTTGCCTTGTATTAGCTTAATTTACCCTACGTATGGTCTCCCATTATCATTCCGGAAAATGAATCCTTGATTGTTTCCTAAAACTGATCGCTAAGCAGTACTATCTTTATTTTTTTCAATAAGGCATTATATTCCTCTGCTGTAATAGTCTGACCAGGTTTCAGTATATCATAGTAAATTATTACCTTGACATCCTAACAAATACAAAAAGAGAACCTTTTTCAGTCAAATAAGGCCAAGGGGTAGGTAAGGCCAAGACACAGGTACCTGAAACGATGAAACCCATTGTTTTTTCTCAGATTGATATAAAAGGCTTACTTCTCATCTTAAGTAACAATCATTCAAATGGATCGGTTTCATATCTAAACAGTAGATATAAACTGAAAAAAACAGGTACTTGGTAACGTGGAGGATCCACTTCTCAGTAACAGTCCTCTTAAGAAATTAATCGGTTAGATATATGGAAAGTAATGTTAAGCTAACAGTTTGAGAACTTATTTATTTTTGCCGTAACTTTTAAAATAATTTTCCACTGTTAACCGAGATCTTGTAACAATTCCTTAATTGTTTTATGCGGATCGGACTTTAGAAATGAGTTTTAAGTGCCTTCGTCGGTTTTTGGTAGTCCTGATTTTGGTTAATTATTTAAAGCACTTCAACATTTTTGAACTTTTGAAGGTATCTATAACACAGTCGAGGATTTACGATAACCCCTAAATAGATGCTCTAAGAAGATGCGCAGATGGTCTAGGAAGCTTAATTTAATTTCAATCGTATATAAAAATAAAATATTCAATACCGAAAATGTGTCTCTTCAATCTTTGGCACTAACTGGACCTAAGTAATGGAACACAAATATGCCATTTCTTTTCGCTCTACTTAACCTAGCATATTTGAGGCAAATTTGCTTATGTTGTCACGAACACCAAATTATGAGCATATCACGACAAAAACTATTTTTATTCATAGAATAATTCATTTTTTTAAGTCAAGATATTGATGCAGAATTCATCAACAATAACGGATCGGTTAATTAAAATATATATTTGTTAAGACAAAAAATTCAGTACCATTCTATTTTTAACGACTATTTTTTTCAGATATAATGTGGCGTTCATGATCCTGACGTACTTCCTTCCCATAGGCTCGATGACTTTCACTTACGCTCGAGTTGGCGTCGAGCTTTGGGGCTCGCAGAGCATCGGCGAATGTACCCAGAGGCAGTTGGACAACGTCAAAAGCAAGAGGAGGGTACGTACCAACTACGACCTACTACCACTACATGTCCCACACACATTCCTGAGAAAGAGAGGGGTCCCATTAATTACATGACCGTACGTCAGAATCGAGAGCGCCCGTCCTTTTTACAGGAGGGGGGGGGTCGTTACGCCACTTTGAACGCTGGATATTCTCCATAGAACGTGAATGTACTGTGGAGGTCAAAAGTTTCATTCCCGTGATTTATCTCTCTCGGCTGAATTGTCAGCCGTATTCGTTAAGAATGTCGTCCAACGTTTGTATGGGATGGCAAATTTTTAAAATACCGGTCGATCCATTGTTATACGCATTCTAATTATTATATAACAGACGGAAGTTCTAATAATAAATTGAATATTTTTTTAATTTACAATGCGGTTTAATAAATCACATAAACTGATATTTTACTGTAAATATGTATATATAAATATATTGATCTCGAATTCAATACGCTAAATGCGATAGGCTTTATGCTCTGTGTGGTGCAAATTTAATTTCGACCATTGAAAGTACAATTGATACATTAATCTGATTAAATGAACACACGCAATGAATCACGTACCATTTTAAACCGAAACCTTATTAATGAGATTAAATTTGTTTAATCAATTTATATATTTTTTTAAATTATTCAAATTGCTGAGCATTTTTTATGGCGAATTGCTGAAAAAATCGTATGCAAATTTCGCGGTGAATGCGATATTTCAACCACTCTCGCTAGATAGAATTTTTCATTTATTCTCATAGTGGGTGGACATTGAAATCCCATGTCAGTGGCTTAATTAAATATTCACTTTTAACCTGTATTGAAAAACACGCAAATGGATATTTTATTATACGGCGAATAATAAATATATCATCCATTTCTCTGAAAAGCGAATATAAAAAAATATGAGAAAAGTCATGACCATACGTTACATTTTTACACAAAGAGATTTGAATTAAATGTAAAAGGCGCGTCTGAAAAATTAACACATGAAAAACAAAATGTATACGAATTTTCTTTTGCCTGAAAAATGTAAACACGGTGTGATATACATTGTGACTTAGGGATGAATTTTAAAATGTATTTCTATGTATTTTCGAAACGCTCTGTATATGCACATTGCCACTCTATGTAGTGGAAAAATATGCGTTTGCTGAAAAATTGAAACGAACCTCCTTGCATATATTTCAATAAGACATATTGAGCAGTATTAGGGACTATAACATAAATTTCAATAGATTTATCGCGCCATTTCCCCTCTCGCCTGTGTTTTGTTACAAACCCTTAAAGAAAATGAAAGGGAATGTGGAATAATCTTACTGTGGGGATAGGGATCGTTGACATGATCCCTGGAAAGGTCGACTAAAAAGTGACGCAAGGAATAGCGTATGCCGGAAGCTTAGCTTTACAACGATAGGGATCACAGCTTACCCCCATCATCGTGATAAGCTCACTCATTTTTGGAGGAGATCACATAAAACCGGTAGTAAAAATTTTCAGGTTAAAATTTGCATAATGCTGCCCAGCAAGGTTGACCCAGAGACAAACTCATTATGTATATTCAAAAATATTTTACCATAAATCGTATCTTACAGACATATGTTTAGCTAATAATATTATGTTTATTTTATATACAATATCGCAGTCTTAATTTTCTTATATAATAATAAAATTTGAGAAATATTTAATTTTTTACAAAATTTTTGAAGTTCCAAATACTATTAGCTAGATACCTTATATATTTTCTTTTCACAATAGATACATCCAATTTCCCACATTTAAATACAATAATAAAATGCAGTTAAACCTCTTATAATGCCGAAATATAGAAAAACGCCTTATAGAAGACTAGGCAAACATATTAAATTTGGGATAAAGTTTTTTAATTATATTTTGTAAATTGATCTTCGTTATTCACGGCAATGTAATATATATTTACGAAATATGTAGTTTGGGCTTGAAAGCTCAGCGTATTATAGAAAACGGCGATCTAGAAAGTTACATTATAGCAGGTACTCTCGCACACGTTGCTCTATAGCAGGAAGCGCTATAGGAGGGTTGACTGAATATTGCTCTGGATTCTTCAAAAAAACATACAAAGCGTCTTATAGTTTTTTAATGATAAAGAACTGTGACTTGTAATTATTAAATTATTGTTTAAAATTTCGAATAAGCTTTTGATCCGTAGAATTTTAACGAAAGTACTACAACATTATTTTCCTTCCTAGCCTAGCCCTGCCGATAGCCGTGGTCTATTCGGGATTTCACTAAGACATCACATTCACAGATCACATCAAGTTTTGATTTTTCTCGAATAACTATTTTAATATAAATCCTACATGTTACTAACTTTATGTATTTATCTAAAAAAAATCTAAATATTATAAATTATTATTGTCCTTTATTATCTACAATTGCAAAAAAACAACAATACTTGCTTCTATTACCACGCACGCGATGTTTTTTTTCACTCGCATCAGCTACGATGTGCCAAATCCGAGTGAAATGTCGGCTTGGCACGTGCTGCAAGAGTCCAGTCTGCGTCGAAATATCGCCGAGAGTACATGTCATTTACACGTCATATTGATTAGTTGAAAAATCCAAAATATCGACCAAGTTATGAAGCATATCATGAATAACAATTTTTGTTCTTAGAATAATCCATTTTTTTTTAAATTTCAAGATGCTGATGAAGAATTCATCATTTTTTTCATTATAGATGTCTTTTAAATACTTTATTTTTATTATGTTTATAGATTATGTCCATATTTCATATGGACATGATTTTTGGCTTTAAGTGGTATCTTTTAATTCACTTTATGATAAGACTGAACTGGCTCGTTCATAAAAAAAGAATATTGCGTAATAAAAATAATAGTTTAATTTTGGATCAGTTTTATTATTAAATAATTTAATAGCTTGGGTTAATATCAATTGCATAAAAATTGTAAAAGACAAAAATGAAGAGCTTTATTAAATATATAAAATTTCTGTCTCAACACTACAATGTCTCCGAGCAATGAAATGTAGAACTAGGTTAATAAACTCAGCTGTGCTACGTGAAGCCATGAGCACAGACTTATCACAAAATCTCATATAATCACGTACACATATTGCTTTTTCGTATTATTTATAGGAAATTAATAAATTTCGTAAATTGCGAAAAGCTCTCAGCCCACAAACAACTTTCGCCCGTACATACCCGTCTTCAATGTGAGCCGACACGTTAGCGCTTTTATTTATTTACACTGTACTCGGTTAATGTCGGTTACTACTTTATTATACTGCATTAGCTCGTGGCGAAAGCCTTCTGGGCTCGTACACATGGAAACGGAAGACGTCACTCGCACGTGAAATACTGCGCGCGCTTTTCGCAGACTTTTAACATTTCACGTGTCAAAGCTCACTTTGTCAAATGTCATGCGGTGTATATGGGTGTTTCCTTTAACCGAAACCGAGCATGTCATCAGATATCAGGGTATGGCCAAATATCGTAATGCATGGAGTGACATTTAGATGTGTAGACAGCATCACACGTGAATGAATCATCATTAATAATACATAATATGCAAATAATCATGATAAAATAAAATATATTATATAGAATAATATTTAACGAAATTAAGCAATTATTTTATGTCAACTTATGGGCCATTAACGTTTCACCTGTTCATGCAACAATAAATTCGTGTAGAAATTAATGAAATATATGTGTAAACCACTATGATTTCATAAACATATTTATATATTTTCAGCATATGTATGTAAATTGGCATAGCATAATTTGAAAATCAAAAACAAAACTTGAATACTATAGTTAACTTAGTCATTATCATATTTTAACATCAGACAATATTAATTAAATTAAACATTTCTATTGGGATATCGATTTTAATAGAATAAATATTGGTGATGATTACGATAATTTCATTTTCATCGTATGCATATCTAAGCTAGATATAAAAAAATCAGAAGCAAATTATTTTATTTTACTAGGCCAGTATTTTTAAAACTATTTTATAGGTTAAATAATATTTTATACGAATGAATCCATAAAATAACATTGTAAAAAAGAGATTGAAGAAATTATGTTATAGCTTTTAAACAATATACTTTTATATAAAGTAGTTCGAATCAAAATATTAACGATTTTCATTTAATTAATTATTCAGAGATACATAATATTGACGACAATAAAGCTATTGATTTGAATTATTGATAACATATAAAGGTTTCTACAAATAATCTTCAGAAGCAAACATAAATTTACACTAACGATGGAAAATATTAATTTAGTTTATACGTTACTAATAGTTTATTTAAAAAATAGAATTTATAATTAAAATAATAACATTAAAGAGTACCGCGATTTTTTAAAACATAATTTTTGTTTATAATGTCATTATTATTATATTATGATTCAAGAAAGTATCTAATTTAATAACAGTGAGGCTTTAAATATTAAAAAACTATTAGTCTAAAATTATTAATAATGAATAAACTATTAAGTTTCAAAAATAGATTGAGCCAAAAATCGCAATTATAAACCCAATGGGTCATAAAAACTTCTCCAATGCTAAAGTTGTAAAATTTAATAATAACCAACAGATAATTATGTTGTTTTTTTTTGGCTATCCGTCACGGTGGCCCGAAAACCGTCACATCGTCCGAAGGGGGTATCTCAGATACCCCAAGCATTTCAAATCAGTATATTGATATGACAACGCTCTTGGCGATGGCTTGCCACAGTCTTAACCCTCACAGCATGTCTTATTCGCACTTTTACTCGCAATCGGCACATTATGCCGGATGCGAGCAAGAAAAAACATCCCACGCGTGACAACAGCAGCCAATATTGTTGATGTTTTTCGCAATTGCAGATAATAAAGGACAATGATTTTTTATAATATTTATTCTTTAGGCCTTTTTAGACTAATACAAAATGTTTGAGACTTATATTAAAATAGCTATTCGAGAAAAATCAAAAACTTGAGGTCCTGAATAGTCCCCATCGGCACGGTTAGGTTAAATACGTTTTACAGATTTCTATGAATAATTAGGAATAAATTACATATTTTATAAAAATTGTCGCTATTTTTAATTATGAGAGGTCATAAAATATTGAAAAATTAACTGAACATATTGTCAACGTATCGAATCTTGTCGACGAAGATAATGAATTTTGAAAATTCTCTTGGTTCATTAACAAGAAATCGATTATTAAATTAATACCAAATTTTAAGAACTTCGAATTATGTTTGCAATGAGAATAATTTTTCGGTTTCTTCTCAATCATTTTTCTACTGAATATAATCTATTAGATTTTGGTGACAAAAAAACTATAGTTTAATTATTTTCTTCTATTGTAAAATTATCCGAAATAAGTATTTATATTAATAATAGCCATTAACCGTTTAATTAAGGATTTAATTAAGGCGTACGAGGATCCTTATCTGTAATGCGCAGCTATCAAGCAATATTCCCACGCCCAACAATATGTGTTAATGGATTATGTTATGGACAAAATTCATCACCATCCATACGTCCGTATTGGTCATAACCATAATAATGGGTAGATTATCCTGCCCATTGAAGTCAATACGTTTTATCAATTTTGTAAATATTAAGCTACAAGATCCCTTTCTGTTTGTACAGATTGATTATTGATACAGAGTCGGTAATTAGTCAGCGAGGTCGACCATATGAAAACTTTGAAGTTGGGTCAAGATCTGTCTGATCATTTGGCGCAAAGTTTACGAAAAGATGTCTCTGGCCTCCGTTGACACTCGGTCCAACAGGGGTTTCTTATTAAAATATTGAGGGATGATAAAAGCAATCGGTACCCTTCTTAATTAAGTTGGACCTAGATTCTGACAATCATTTTTAATAAAATAAAAATTAATATTCAATTCCGAGCCTGACGCTTTCGAAATCATGGAAGCATTTGAGAACTATGTTTTGTGGAATTTTTATCATGATATCATTTTACTAAAACTATTTATGATTATATAGTAATAAATACAACTTTATTAATATATTAAAAAAAAGTTATTTAATTAAAATTGTTGAATTGCATCAAATGTTCAGATAAAATTTTACTTTCTAATTAAATTATCTTTTGTTCCTTTGTTTTAAATTCGTTGGACGATTTATTATATTTTTTTTAACTTTATTAAATTATTATTTTTAAATGAAAACTGGAGTCGCTGTGGAAACTTTACACATAAATTAATTTATTTTCATGTTTGCGTAGTAATCGACCATCATTTTGACATTTAAAATTGGAGAATCGCCGATTCTTTACTGAACATCGGTTTAATTTGACATAATACTATTATGAATACATAAACCATAAAGGATCGTTGTAACTATTACAATAGAGAATTTAATTTAATAACGTAAAGATATGACACTTTCTAGTGATCAATTTAAGTCCTTCCCGTTACATTAACTTTACCTTAGTTAATATTACATCGAATATTTAAACATAATAATTTATATTCATATCTACGTAATAATCGACTATCATTTTGACGTTTAAAGATGGAGAATCGCTGATCATATGGCGAATATCCGCCTAATTTGTCAGAATATCATTAAGAATACATAAACGACGGAGGATCGTTGTAACAATAAGAATAAAGTATTGAATTTATGTCCCGAATTTTATTAGCGTAAAGATACGATACTTTCTGGTGGGCGTTTGACTCCTCCCCCGTTAACATAGGATCGTCCTCAGTTACCATTACATCTATGATTCCTCAACTGTTAAAATAATTTAATTATTTTGTACTTTTTTATACGATTAATATATTTATTTAATTTAATTATCTTGAAAATGAGTTTATTTTCCTGAATAATATTATTATTACCTAATTATAATAAAAGAAATGATCGTTAAATTAATTCATTAGCAGCTAATCTTTAGAATTAAAATTGTATGCACTATGCATTCACGTATAATATATTTTTAAGCTCCCATTCATATTCTTATTTATGCTGGTATTTTTATAAAATAATTGCATTCAGCATTTTTTGTTGAATGGAAATGTTGAAACAAAAAATTATGCTGTATTTAACATTTTCACATATAATAAATAAATATGTTTTTAATTGTATTCTTTATATATTTCAGGTGGTAAAGATGATGATAGTGGTCGTAGTGATATTTGGCGTCTGCTGGCTACCATTCCATATTTACTTCATAGTGACTTCGTACTATCCAGAGATAACCAACCTCGAATATATACAAGAAGTCTATTTGGCCATCTACTGGTTGGCAATGAGCAATTCAATGTACAACCCCATCATTTACTTCTGGATGAACTCTAGGTAAATATTAATCATATTTTGCATAATATCTCGTAAACATTTTTATTGAGAGTGCAATTAAATTATTTTTTATTATTTTTACAACGCTCGGCTCCTGAGGAGCTTAAAAGTTATATTTGTGCTATCAGCGGGCGACACTCATTCCGCCATAATCTTGAAATTTTTATTTAGAAATTTTATTAGCATTCACTATTATTTTTTATGGTTATGGCGCGTTTTACATTGAATGTAATTTTCGCGGATTTTGATTGCATCAGAAATGCGAACACGTTTATTTCCGGAAATATGTCGTTCGCGATATCAATATTGAGATCAAATACGGGGTTGTCAAAAGTCGACGTGGGTTGGGCGGTATCAAACACCCCGTCCCCTGAAATATTCCACGCGAAAGCTTTAATTAAAGGGCTTTCACATCTTTAATAAAGCATCCGGGAAACGATCTTGCTTTGTGAAGACTACAATACGCGTGGAAAAACATTGAGCCCTGTTATAAAACACTAGGAACAATTGCAAGAAAATTTTCACTTTAATATAAATTTATAATACAACAAAACCGACATTAATTATTGTGCTAAATACACGCTGAAATTGTTTGCACTAATTTGCAAAGCGGCCGTGTGTGTTACGCGAGGGTTCATTGTCACAAAATCAACAAGCGACTTGCGAAATTGATCATTTTGGCGCCAAATTTATTACCCAAATCTCATTTAATACATAAAAATATGATAAATTAATCAAAAAATATATTTTCGTATTTAATATTTAAAACTGATGGCCACGAGCAGTTTGCCTTGGCACATAATTAATATTAAAATAAGTAATTATATTTAATTAATCGATTACCCATGGCTGACACCACCTGTACTGCCTGTATCATCTCATTAATACCAAAATCAACAACACACGAGTGGTAATATCGTGTAAATATAATCACATGATACAACTAATCACGGAAAACTTTGCTGAAGGGTTAAACCGTACCTTGAGGCGAACATATGCCCTAAAAACGAGCTCCACCACATGTAACATATAGGACATGGTGATTTTACATGCTTCGAATGATATATTATAAATATATTTATTATAAAAAAAAATCTAAATATTGAAAATATAATATTATTAAATTATAATAAATAGTAAAAAAAATAATTATATAGTATGACCGATGTGTGTGACATTACATTGAACAATTGATCTGCTATCATTGAAAGTACTTAAAATAAGTTAATGTACCTTTTGATTAGATAAAAATATCATCTTTTTATGATCAAAATCAATTGTGTACAATATCCTCATGAATTAATCAAAAGTAATTATTTAAGTAAACTATTTAATGTTTTCGCAAGAATGCTTTTTTTAAGTTGAATAACTCCATCAATGCCAATCATAATTAATCAAGTTTTTATAACATTTTCTTTTATATCAAATAAAACGGTGAGATTTTGTTTTGGCTAAATCCTTAGAAAAATTGTTATCAAACAGAAAAAAATACAGGCGGAGAAATTATACATTGGCTAAAGAAATGCTGGTTAAGCCTTTAAAAGGACCGCACATTTTTTTTTATAAAATCTCTTCGTAAGAAAATGCGATGTTTAAAGTTTTTGATTTATTTGGAAAACAAGGACGGCCTAAATATGTTAGTAATATCAACACGTCACCACTGTACACAACTTGAGGGACCTTATATCTTCGATTCATCATAATTACTT
>JAGXCT010037229.1:67462-82279 GCA_022495035.1 Philopotamus ludificatus | reverse complement strand
ATTCTCAAAAGTTGCCCTTTGATGTCTGCATTTAATTCTTAATTTTATTTTAAAAAAATACATATCAGAAAAGCTTTCAATTATATTTTTTATAATTGTTTATTATTAAAATTGCTATAAATGCATTTGTAGCTGAAAAAAATGATTATTTTTTTTAATATTGTGATTAATTAGTTTTGTATGATACACTTTAATCCGTTGACAATTTATAACGGTACTGTGGTATACTTCCTGAAAATTATGTTATTCAATCATTTATATCTTATGTATCAAATTATACAAAAATAATTGTTTAATTAATTCCTAAATATATCTAAAACTTTCATTAGTCGTTGACGTGATATTTAAATTCGAGATCGTAAAATCATAAGTTTAAATTAAAAAACTACAGAAATCAAAAATTTTGTATAGGGATTGCATATACATAATATAAGTTTTTTTAGCTACAAGATCTGAAATATTCTGAGATTATTAGTATTTTTTCTTCATTCACTAGTCCTTGTATCTTGAGATCAAGTTTCTTCAAAAGTATCCAGTGTTATGGCTTGTAGGTAACATGCATATTAATTCGATAATGCAAGTTAACCGCGACTCAGCTAAGTTAATAGTCGGATAGGTGTCCGACGAAAACTATGTAAGTGGAAGAGATTCATTACCTCCGAAAGTTTTATAGAAATATTTATGTAGGTGGTTTGGCGCTAGTAATTAATTAATTTAATGCATCTATTCTTCATTAAATAAATATTCTAAATACTAACCTAAAACAAATAATATAAATTTCAATCCAATTGAAATAATATTAAACTTAGTCAGTGTCATGGTTTGACATTGACTATTTTTAGGAGAGTGCGAAATTTATTCCCGTTGCATCTATAGAATCTTTATCAAATCTTTAAATGGGTGAACGGCCTTCCTATAGCGCTTCCTTCTGGATCACCGTTTTCTACAGAACGCAAATGCTTTACATATTTCGTAAATATGTTTTACATAATACAAAATAAAGGTCATTGCTCTTTGATGGACAACTAAATATATAAAATGGTGATTTAGAATATGTGAATGAAAAAATGTATGATGTATTGATTTCATTATATTTACAAAATACAATTAAAAAACCTAACCCTAAATTATGTATGTGCCCCTTGTCTTCTATAAGGCAGGTTTTAGAGCGTAGTCATTATTTTGGGGTTATAGGAGGGTTGAATATACTGATTTTTCCTTAAAGTGAAATTATTTTTGAAAATATTTATTTTTAAAAAAAATCACTTTAATTTATGAAGAAAAGAAAAGGGCTAAAAGACAATTAACACTAGACAGATACTTGAAGTAGTTCATCTATAAATGTATGTATGTATGTATGTATGTCGACTCTGTTATCTGCAATAAATAATATTTTCTTGAGTGTATAAATAAATCTATTTTGAAACTAAAACGTATTTTTGCCAAAAATCACAAATTTTGTGCTTTCCTCGACTTACGCGAAAACCTTCAGAACCAATTAATCAATCACGTAACTCGAGGACTTACTTTAGTATATAATAATTTGATCTGAGGTATTTGTTATTGCTATCACTAGAGTATATTTATATTACATAATTATAGAAATAAATGGATTTATTTTTTTAATATAGTGTTTACCTTAATTTAATTTCTAATTTTAAAAGCATAAATTAAATTAAATATTTTTTATTCTCATTTCATAATTAATATCTTTATCATGCGAATTTTAAAATATCAGTGTTGCCATATTTACGCTGGTGGTCCAGCAATAATTAGGGAGCATCGGATGACACATTCCTGAAAATCATTCACGCTGAATTAAACTTTTGACATTCCGATACCGGATGCCTGTCCCGACGACAAATTCAATTTGCCCCAGGGGGATATGCTGGAGGTGTACAGGAATGCGGCATGTCCCCCAGTTGACCTCCCCTGGACCACAGACTGTGCGTTTTGGAATTTGAATTTTGCACCAGCGCCGTTGGCACCTTTGATTGTTACCCCCGACCGATGTTTGGTACGTGTACTAGCTCATTCGATAATTATTAATGGTGTAAATCTCAACGATCGTTTAGTATTCAATTAATTATATGATATATTATAACCTTGACTACAAATTAAATAATTATAAAATATATTTCTATTATAATTTTGATGAAAAACAAAGCCTCTGTTGCGGAATATGTCTGTTAAATACCGAGGGTGATAAATTGTGATCCATAGTAATTTATCACTCGCACACAACTGCAGTCTACTATCTGAATGATAAATCTGAAAACGTGCATGTAGCCGTCAAGAGTGGAAACAATGAACTGCCACTGAAACACTCTACTTTTTTAAAAAATTGTTATATTGATATTTATTCGCGAATATGATCGGATTGCGATTTGCGTGTATGAATAGAAATTCGGAATTATTTTTCCAGTTTATATTACGAAATGAAAAGAGAAATACTTTTATATATCCGATGAGAGCATGTTATCGGTGATCATGAATTCCAATCTCTGTAGAAAATCGTCTTCGAAAAAAGTCGAAGCCAATCCTTTGAACGTAATTGCCGTTTTGCTACAAGTCGTCTGGTTGGCGTTTTGATCAGAAATCCGATACGATTTAAAGACGTTCACATTTCCGTATGAAATCTTAAAAATACATCCAATTGTTCGTCGCTGATCTGACGTTATTTATAACGGTTTAATACCGCGGTCTGGTTATATATTATTTTTATCATACAAAGCGCAGAAAGAAAAATGTTCTTTTCATTCTTCATACGTGTAAACATTCATTAGCTGACTCTTGCAAATAGCTCGCCCAGAGCACAAAACGTGTGGAGAAATCTTCTGACAAAGTACCTTTGAAAACTAAAACAAACACGCTACTTAGCCGCTTTAGTTACATATTTTTTTAATAAAAACAAATAGACTCTGTATTCGGTAATCAAAAAAATATACGAATATCATGCCGCAGTTGACAACTGTTTAGACCAAAATATGAAGCGACATCGAGTATATTTAAAAATGTTAAAAAAACAAATAAATGTTATTTATGATTTAATTTAGTTATCATATAAAATAAATATTTTTAAACAGTATTTTCAATATATATGTAAATATAAATCCAAAATATAATATACTCAAACTGGGATAATCCATTGTTTTAGTTTCAGCTTATATTATATTATTTAATATATTGTAATACTCTCGATCTGGATTTTAAACTATTGTTTTTATTTACATTTATAACGAAAATTATTGTCACATAAATATTATTTTCGATCTGAAAATAAAATATTCTTCTTTCATTGTTCAATTCTCAAATTGTAAGAAAACAATGATATTTTTGATATTAAGAACAACTCTATACATATATACTCGGTGAAAAAACGTCATCCCTTCATGGTGTTTGGCATTTTTGGGAATATAAAAAAATAGTAGGGAACCATCCCCGGTTCAAATTACAAACATACCAAAACATGTGAAAACGTCTCGACCGCAAATGTGCAACATTTGATTAAACATTGTGATTCTTCTGCTTAAAAATCCATACCCTTACTAAACAAAAAAAATGTTTCTTAAATAGCCTTCATATTCGCCAGAAATCGCTACGTCGGGATTGTAGTGTATGGTGGAATTGTAAATAAATTATTCATTATGGCATTCTAACACCCTTCTCCATTTTATCTGGTCTGCCGCTATGTCGCTCCATCTTTCGATAAGTTTTAATGATGCAGTGTCGAGCTGTACATAATGCAACCACCTCAGCCTTGGTCTTTCTTTCCACCAAGGACAGGAAGGCTTGTTAACCATAATCCTTTTTGGCGGTTGACAGTCCCCGCATCCTTTACACGTGACCGGGCCACTGGAGTCTAGCCACTGTGACGACAGCTATGACTGGTATATCCTTGTATAGTCGGCACATTGCTTCGGACACGCCATTCCCTGTCGTCAAATACGGCTCCAAATATTCAATTCAGACTTCTCTCCAGGATATTCAGTTGTCACTCATCTTGTTTTGTCAAAGCCCAACTTTCAGACCCGTATGTTAGGCTTGATGAGGGTCATGTGGAGCTTGACTTTAGTCTACCTTGAGAGGAATATCGCCCGTAAATACTCTTGAAGCCCAAAGTAGCACCGGATAGCGAGCATGGTTCTTCTTTGTAATTCCATTTTTTTTAAGTGGTCTAATAACTCCAAGGTGAGTCCTTGCCACCTGGAGGACACCTCCGTCTCAACCACGATGTCATGACTGTGACGGACGTTCTCCAGGTTATCTTGGCTCTTCGAATACGGGTCAGGTCGCAAGGCACAAGCCCGGGAGCCGAGCTGTCACATGTGGATTGTAACAATAATAATCAGACGAGGTTAGGTCCAATTCGTATTTAATTTACGGTCTGATCGGGTGCTGCGGGCAACTCCGGTAGCACACACGTCACTGAATTGGCCTGGATAGCGGCCTGGCTCCTCATAGCTCCGTAGAATCTACGACTCAATGGTTTCATTATTTTTTTAAATAAATGAGCGAAATTTGTGAAATCCTGGACGGCCTAGAAGCTGTACTCATCGACACTCAGGGATTCAAGAATTCGTCCTTGGCATGTATTTGTCATGAGCTCATTAACCAGTCCCATTCCCATTGCCGCTCTCATTATTCACTGGCATGCATTATTGAGAGCCGCTCTAGATCTGGCCACAATGTCTATGTCCTCAGGATAAACAAGAAGCTGCACCGATGGTGCAGAATGGTGCCAGGTGTTTCCACGCCGGAGTCTCTTATTACACCTTCGAGTGCCTCAGATTGAACACGCACTTTAGATCTATCCTCTGGCAATGCAAGCCCTACCAGATTTTAAGGAATATCGAGACTCCTCATCACCTCGTTTAGTATATTGGAAAACACCTCATACGCGTTGTTCAACAGAGTGATTCCCCTGTAGTTGGAGTAGTTTATTGTGTCTCCCTTCTTGGGCAATGAACATACGACTCCGACCATCCACTCCTTTAGAATGAGTGTGCTCCCGCTGCATTTCACCAGCTTGGCTTGTATAATATTCAGGGCAGAGGCTCTTTACAGTTCTTCAATTTACGCGGCTACTTCGCAACGAGTCGGTGGGTTGTTTTCTTCTTTTTCGCTCTTGACAGTTGAAGGGGTTGTTTGGTTGGTGTCATCTCTTCGCAAATTTGATGATGCTTAAATATCGTCAGGCAATAGCGGTACAGTTCTATTGTGATAAGCTGAAACGATTAAAAGGCAATTCGTCTAGTATAATACCTAGAATATTTAATAGAGATCACATATTTTTAACACGATAATGCGAGACTTTAAGAACTTAAATTAATGGAATACGAATGGAATTATTCTCATTCACCCGATCTGATTACCATTTATTTAGATCAAAGCGGCGCTTGTTATCTGACAAAAAATTTAAGAATATCTAAGAATGGAAATCGGGTCTCGATGTATATTTTTCATCCAAATCAAAAGACTTTTATGGAAATGGCATATTATTATAAAATTACGTGGGAGAAAGTTATAGCTATCGATGTAGTACATATAAATAATAATAGATATAGTAATATATGTTGATAGTTATATCCAAAATTTATACTAATAAATATGAATTAATTGTATTAATATATGAATGCTGATTCAAATATTAATTAATCATAGAAAATATGCATCTTTTCAACAATGAATTATTCAATGAATAACAATTTAGCTATTGAATATAAACACAAAAAATGAATAAATAAATAACATATTGCATTCGGGACACCATTGAATTTATTTTCATATTAAAATTCGATGAATAAAATTTATTTTCCAATGTTTATGTAATATTTTCGTGAAAATAATATAGTACGCGTTGTCTAGCAAATAATATTTCTTATAAATGCGATGATTATACGGTGCTCCTGTATGTAACCGCTTTTGTAACAACGTGTTAACATAATTTATTGACTCAAATCAAGTTCAGGGGTTCAGGGTGAGGTTTACCATTTCGATCTGTACCGAGTGAGTAAACAGAATTACAATCGAGGTCGAATTGAAAGCTCAATTGTTGGAACTGTTCAAACATCGTTTCATATTAGTCATTCAAGTCTTCACGAAAAGTGTATCATTGTTCGAATTTAATTGGCGCCAGTGTTGCCAGATACATTGTGTGCCGGTGCTCTCTAATTAACGATATACGCGGGGGAATTTTAATACGCCCCCGATATTACCGTAGCCGTGTCATAAGGGTTAATTATATTTCAGAGGCTTTCGACAATAAATGTGCCGATAAATTTCGGCAATTTTCCGCCGAGCCGTTTTTGTGCCTCGAAAGCAAATTAAGAAAATTTTCAGGTAATATATTTCGAAATGCCAGCCATTTCTGTTTGGGCGACAGCACAATTTCGCTTGTTGTTCAAACAAGATTTCAAACATTGAAATACAAATATTAATATAATGGCACCGATTCACTTGTTACATTCGTTACGTTTGCCGTTGCAAATTTTGTTGATTTGACAATAAAAAAATGATTGATTCCGAATAAATATATACATTTTTCAATATTTATATAATATTATACATATTTAGAAATAAATATGAACTATGTTCATTATTTTTATTTTTTATAAATATGTTTTTAACACTTTATGAGCCGTTCACGCCTTTTGGCGTGATTTTGTAGCCAAACGTTATGAGCTGCTCACGCCTTTTGGCGTGAGAGCCATACCCCCACTTCGTCATCAGAAAAAAAATGTCATGCACAATGTAGTTCTACTATTTGACCACAGATGGATACACGTGCATATTAGCTTGGATTATCATCACATTCCGATCGGTTATACAGTGCACTCTCGATTATCCGGGTTAATGCTGGGGAGGATGATCACGGATAGTCGAGAAACACGGATAATCCAAATCATCAAATTTTTATTTTATTTTCGAATATAATATCATATATACAACACAAACAAATGAGTAAAAATATATTGTTTTATCATATATACGAACTTAAAAATATAAAAAAGTATACTTTTATATGTAATAACGACCAAAAAAATCTGTTATTTTCATTTGTTTTTATGATTTTTTATCGAGTTTATTTCAATTTTGAAATATTCTAAAGCTATTACATTATAGTCAGTTCCCCTTGTTCGGCGTAATTCAGCAATGTTTCATACCCAATGCCTTTTCATGACTACTGGTATCTTCTTCGCTTATAGTATTACTGCCATTTTCCTCTTGAGTAACAAGAGAAACGATATTAGGATCGTCCATGTTCGCCTGAATCGTTTTAAATCATGATTGAGCCAATCTAACTTCGTTTTCCAGTATGTCGCCTTCAAAAAAAAAAAAAATTCCAATAATCCACACATTTTGCAGACATACAAAAATTTCTTCATTCTCTTCGAATCCATTAAATCTGTTTCATGTCAGGAAGAATCTTTTCCATGATCGCAAACGAGTGTTACCGGTTTTACTTCTTTGACCAAGATTTTCAGGGCTATCCCATGTAGCATCCGAATACCGGTCATTTTTTTCCAAAAATTGATCAGATTATCATCTCTTCCTCTGACAAGAAGCCAGAAGTTTTTGACGATAAAGACGCTTCATTGATGATATAACACCTTGGTCCATGGGTTGAATCAGTATGTAACATTAGGGCAAAAATTTGTCCATCGTTTGTATTCAATATGCTTTCATTCGGATGAGAAGGAGAATTATCTAGTAACAAAACTGGTTTCTGTGGCAATCCCTTATTTTTCAAAAATAATCGCACTTCTGGGACCCATTTCTTTTTTAATCAATCTTCGAAAATTTCCGTCCATCCATGCCCCTTCTGGACCATAATAATCGACGGGAAGATTTTCTATTTCAGTTCCCTTAAATGATCGTGGTTTTTTTGTTTTTCCAATCACCAAAAGTTTCATTTTATGAGTTCCTGATGCATTTCCACAACACATAACAATTATTCTTTCTTTAGACGATTTATTCAGGAGCCGACTTTTCACCATCGAAGCTGCTGCTTTTGTTGGTGTCTCCAGTACAAGCCAAGTTTCATTCGCATTATAAATTTGATCAGATTGCAAAATTTTCTGCAAATATTCTGAAATTCGACATAGAATTTGTCAGCAGCTTCAGCATTCTGAACTCGGAGACGTTCTTCCCGAAACGTTAGCCGATCGCAGCCCGTGTCGTTGCTTGAACCTCGTCATCCGTTTTCCCGACGAGGCGTTGAAACTCTTTAAGTCCTAGATTCTCGAAATGTCTTTACGTTTCGATGCACATTTGGTCGCTAATTGGTACTTCGCGCCGTTTTTTGACTCCAAATTGAATGTCGACGTTTTCATACTTTTTTCCGAAGGACCTGCAGAACTATCACAATTCTAGCAAACGCCTTCCTGATTTATTTTTTTGTTTGACTATATCTCAAACAGTTTGAATAACAATTATATATTCTTCAAGTTTTGACGTGGATTCTCCTTTCGAATTTCAATTAATGTAAGTTTCTGTTTTATCGAGGCCAAATTTTTCTTCGTTTTTTTTGTTAATCGTTCTCCTTTAAACGGTATATAGATGTGTAGAGCCAAAATATGAATTTTTGATATTACATATACAACAAGAAAATAATATTACTTAAAAGTTGTTCGAAAATAAATCAAAACATAAGGTAATCAGAAAAATTCCGTTTCTCGTAAAAGACATCGCACTTCTTTTCACTGCATAAAGCAAACTGAAATAAAACAAACTACGCAGAAAGACATTTGAAAGGGACCGAAGATTTCGCAACATTAGATTTTGGCTATCAAACGAAGTCCCGAGAGCTCACAAATAAAGTAATAAAATATCGAAATTAATGGTAGGCGACGTTTCTGTAACCCCTTATGCGTATTTCGTTCAAACAACGCGCATGTTCAAGATCGCAATTCATTACTGTACGTCTTATAATTCCACACAGGAAAAATCAAACGTATTATATTTTTCAAAGTACATAACCCGCAAACCGGATAATCCATGCACGGATAATCGAGAGTACACTGTATTATATTAATCCATAGATAGCGGTAATTATTTAGTTAAATTTAAAAGGTAAAATTTTTTATCATTAAAACGTGTACATTTTCGATTCGTTCGAACTGACTCCTTAGCCCCTGTATCGAAAAATTTAATATTTCGGAATATTCCATCATCCATAATCTAAAAGCAATGGAAATATTTTGAGAATTCTATTTCTTTCTAAATGTATGATTATTACCATTCTAAAAAGTTTCATGTTTATACGCGTATGAATTATAAAGTTATGGGATTTCTTCTAAAGGTCTTAATATTTTACAAATTTCTTGAAAACCATGCGGCCCCCAATGCTAGGTTTGATGTAAAAGTGTCAATTTATTTTTAATTGTAATATATATATTTTCAGGTTTCGAAGAGGTTTTAAACAGTTTTTTTCGTGGTGCCCATGTGTAGAAGTCGGGCCGGAAACATTGACTAGACGAGAGGTACTCACATCAAGGTATTCCTGTTCGGGATCACCCGATCACCATCGAATAATTAGAAACGGTATCCATATCAACTCAATAATTACCATTCACTAAAAATTTATAACGTTGCTAATAAACATGACTTTCAGGATCGGTTAGAATACCGCTGCAGAATCAGAATTCCACAGTGAGATGGACGAGACGCACGCCTTCCTGACGAGCACAGAACGGCTCGCCTGCCGGATCTCCGGTGGGCGGCGGTCCGATCCCCCCCCAAAGACGAACCTGGCTCTGACCATTGGCAACTTCGACTGCTCCCGGGCCCACACCTACACGTCGCATGGTTACATTTGATAAAAAGATTGGAGTCGTTATCTAATTCCATTCTAAATATCAACGATCAATACTCTATATTTTCTATATGTTGAAGAATCATGATATAAATTATAATACTCATTTAGATGAATGTATAAAAAAATATATTTTAAAATATAAATATCTATCTGTATAAGACTCTCAATCAATTTATTTAGAACCTCTTATATAATGTAAAAGTATTGGAATAAAAAGAACCAAATATTATCTAGTATAGAATTATAACGATGTGTAATACTGAGAATTACCAGATTCCAATGAATTTAGAATATTTTTTCCAAAATATTTTGAGAATTATTGTAATAGATGTATTGAGAAAATGAAAATATATGTATCTGACTTTAATATTTATTAATTTTACCTTTATCGTCCGTTTACCCATCCGTCACAGCAGCTCGAAAACAACCGTGTAATCCGAAGGGGGTCGCTCAGAGACCCCAAACATTTCATGTCAAGATATTGATCAAATTTTTCATCAATATCTTAACATTTTTTAAAAAAATAGATTATTATAAAAATAAAAATAGTTGTTAATGATATGCTTCATAATTTGATTGATATTTTGAATTTTTTAACTAATCAATGTGACGCATAAATGACACGCACGAGAATAAAAATATCGCATGGTTGGCAACAGATTTTAATATTATTTATAATATTTTTTGGACATATACAAAAAGTTTGTAGGATTAATATTAATAGAGTTATTCGAAAAATCAAAAACTCAGGGTCTCCAATAGACCCCATCGACCCCATTTAGACCCCATTATAATTGAAAAAAGTTAAATGAAACACTCGAGATATTTCAAAATCATTCATTTCATCAAAAACATAACCATGAAATACAAAAAATATAATTAATTCGCCTAATTTAAAACTAAATTGTTAAATAAATACATATTTACTAAAACATAGTTAAGGAATATAAGGCAACACAATCTTTCCTTTATACTCATTTACTTCCTTCCAACAAGCACATTTAAACGATTCCTTTAACATTATATCAGTATAAACTTTTCCATCTAAATGATCCATCTCGTGTTGTGCTATTCTCGCTAACCAGCCATTGAGACTCAGAGTAAATATTTCTCCGTCTATATTAAATGCTAAATAAAAAAAATACACAGATTAATTAAAATAATATATGTTAGGAATTTAACGACAATTTATTAAATATGTAACCTTTTATTTGAATTTTTTCAAAACGTGAAACATTAGCACAGTAACCTCGTATACTTTCACAGGCTTCATTGTGAATAATCTTTTTATGACTGAGAACTTTTAGTTCGGGATTAATAAACACCTGAAACGATAAATATAATAAATTAAATATTAAACCCTCTTTATAGAGTATAAACTTAAACTACACCACAAAGATAATGTACGAGATTTGAAAAAACATAGTACATAGTTCCTATTAAATACATCAGATACAAGACATATGAAACATTTTTGACAGTCAACAATAAAGTAAGCATCCATTTTGATTACAAATCTCAAGATACGTCTGGGACCAGTGTGCCGTAAGCGTAACAGACAATTTAAAAAAAAACAGTATATTTTTATTACTCATTAAAACATTTCCTTTATTTTAGTTGACTTTGAATCACTGTTTTTTTTATCTTCTTACTTAATAATTAATTTCAAGATATTTACCGATATGAGATATTTACCGTATATGGCATTATGCTCATATTTTTAGCTTCGTAGTCATGATCACTGATGTCTTTCTTGTGACGATCATTGAATTCCATGAGGAAGATGCGTCGCTCCAAACCAATCTGGGGCGCAGCAAGTCCCACGGCACTATAACGAATCATAACAGTTCTTAGCGCTTCAACTTGCTGTCGCGTCTCGTGCGAGCTCACGAAAGCTGCTGGTACCGGCTGTGCAACGCGCCGCAGGGCCGGCTCGCCTAGCTGAGCTACATGTGGATAGGGGATGCGTACTGGTGACTTCGGCCATAGGCTCGAGTACCAGCTAAGCAAATTACGAATCACCATTCTGTCACTATGACAGCTGCATAACCTCAAAAACGACACCGGTCTAGCGACCACAGACAAATAGTTGCATAATGACAGCTGGAAAATTATACGCATGGCAATATTATTATTGTAAATTTAAAAAAATATATAATTATATACAAGTTTAATTTGTTCTGCTGTAATATAAATATGTTAATAAATAAACTCTATACGACACTATAAATGTATATTCACAATACTTTATCATAATATTAACAATGTTACCTAGTAATCATTTCGATTAGGATATAATTAAACATGTAATATCTTACGCAAACATATAAATTCACCATCATTAATATATGTTAATTAATTTTATCCTTTGCTTTTGTATTAAATATTTATTGAATTTCTTTAGTCAACAATTTATTGAAAACCACTTTTCTTTTTCACCTAAAAAATAACGCGTACTATTTTTAGTCATCGTTTCGTTGGGTATTTAAATAAAAAAAAAACTTGTTATACTAACACTCTGGCAGCATTGCCCTGATAACAAATAGAGCGCCGTAGTCGTTCGCCGGTCCTGTCAGTTTTCAACGTTCAAGGTCGTTTATATTAGCGACTGATAACGGACATCATCACGTGGAAACTTGTAACAAATTGATATTTAAAGGTATTTAATTGAATACATGCAAATATATAATTGTATAGACTGAAAATCATTGACATTGTGCATCAACAAACTTGTATGCAACCAGAGAAAGGAATTAATTGAAAACTAGTTTGTAAACAACTTCTAAGTGATTTTTTATCGCGATTTGTGCGATTTACATTAAATAATTGTTGCGCATTAATTTATTAATTACACTTAATAGATATAAATAAATATTTGCAACAAATATATATTATTCATAAAATACGAATTGTTATTGTACAAATGGTGAACAGATTGTTAAATATATATCAGTAAATTATGCAGATTTTATTATAAATTACGTTTATTATTCAATGGATTCAATGTGTTCTATCCTTTTGATATTTCGTAATAATTTATGCAAACATATGCCGTATTTGTACCGATGACGCAAGTTATCATTTTTTATCCGTGTTTATTTGTTCTGCTATTTTCATTTAAAATTAACACTGTTTACACGATAACTTTACAATCAAAGATTACTTATATAATTTTAAACTATATCTCGACATTTAATACGATAACGTTGCTATAATTTATTAATTACGTATATGCCAATGCATTGTGTTATCCAAAGCGGAATACTTCCATATCAGCTTCCACTAATAAAATCAATCTAATTCGACGACACGTGTTGTATGAATTTGCATAATTTCTTAACATTCTGCAGCTGTATTGGAAGTTCAACATTATCATTAAATATCAAATAACTTATATAATGATGTTATCATACATCAATTGTATCTACTGTGCAAATATATAAATATGGACAAGTGTTTTTCACAGAATTTTTTTGTCATATTTTAAGACAAAAAGTGCTAAATAGTTCTAAACGAACTATTTATATCCTGTAATTTAACATCTATCTTTTTTGTATTTTTAGATGTTTGCTTCAAGAGTATCAAAATGTATTCTAACGAATACGAATACGTCTTTAATAAAGAATTTATCATCGGCGACGGATTCTGTTCTCTTCGATACTGTCCATAAAACGGGAATAGTCACGTTAAATAGACCGAAAGCATTAAATGCTTTAGATCTCGGCATGGTCGAGGATATATATCCCACAATGCGAAAATGGGAAACCCAGAAGAGCCTCGTCATAATGAAAGGTGCTGGAGAAAAGGCGTTTTGTGCTGGCGGCGACGTGAGGGCAGTCGTAGAGTCGGCGAAAAATGGAGGACGACTCGGCATAGATTTTTTTATGGCTGAATACAAATTAAATAGACTCATCGGCAATTACAGCATACCGTATATCGCATTCATCGACGGTATCACGATGGGAGGTGGAATGGGGCTGTCCGTGCACGGACAATACAGAGTAGCGACTGAACGCACGATGATAGCCATGCCTGAAACTCAGATTGGATTGTTTCCCGATGTCGGTGGAACATTCTTTTTGCCGAGGATGAACGGAAATCTAGGATTGTACCTCGGATTAACAGGTAATTTAACTAATTATTTTAGTCATAATAATTTCATAATGTATCATCTACTATGGTGGAGTCCGTGTCTGTCTTCGCTTGCTTGCTCCAGCGGACGGGCCCCCTGCCCTTTTCCCTGCCACCTTATACGTTACTAAGTGTGATGAGCGTCTTCAGGCTATCATATTTTCTTGTGAGATGTCCAAAGCAGTCGTGTTTTTTATTCCCTATTTCTTCCAGTACAGTTTTCCCATTAGCAGGCAACACCACATACATTTTTTTTCCTTAAATTTTCTCTCATGGTTTAGGTTTCTACACCGTATGTAAAAATAAAGAATAACAGACTCTGCACAATCCTTTTTTTTATCGCCAGTGATAATTCTCTTTAAAATTCTTTTTTGTGTCAAATAGGAAGATATGTTGCAATGCTTAGTCATTTTTATTTGTCGCTGAATTGACAGCATCCAAACTGCCAATTTATCGACCGTCTCAAGCTTTATAACTTCCCAAATATGGTAGATTAGACAATTGTATTAAAGCTATCTGATAATTGACTTGTATTACGTGATTTATTACTTTGACTTCTTAAATACGTCTCCGTCAAACTCTGAAGTACACACAGTTGATTCATTATCTGTGTGTACCTCAGAGTACACATCAAGATCAAATACATGGTACATGAAGAGAATCAAAAAGGAAATACAGTTTACTGCCAATCCTCCTATACCACCGAGATAGGTACCGCGCTAAAGAAGACTAGCGATACATAAAAAATTTGAGGGTTAGGTTTTCCTAATTAAATTTTGTAAATTAAACAAAATCAATACTTCAACTTAGTATATTTTGTTGCCAACCAAATGGCACTGGCATTTATTAATTTATTACATCATTAC
>JAGXCT010037229.1:36219-65617 GCA_022495035.1 Philopotamus ludificatus | reverse complement strand
ATTCGGTAACAAAGGTAATACTTTTAAGCCAATTTCAATATTAGCCACTTCATGCGCTAATTATTTTTGCCAAAACGTTCCAAAAAAATGTGTTTTGTTTTCCATAAAAAAACATAAAAACGTTTTTATATTTTGTCCAACCCTTTTCGGTCTATTTTTTTGCACTTTTACGCAAAAAAAGTCGTAAAAGCATTTAAAAACTATTATCAAGTTATAGCAAAGTAAGAATGCAATTGACGAGAAGATGCAATAAAATTGTAATTTATTTAAACGCGCATCTGGCTTCACACGAATATGCGTGAGGGCATAAATTGGACCGCTTCTGTTTGACGCGTATTTGCGTCAATGCTTATGAAGTGATTAATCACAGCCTCTAACCAATACCAGAAATGAGAATTGGGAGGCAAATCTTGAATTGCTAGTAGATTCTCTTCCTCGGCTCACTTTTATTGTTACGGACAGTCTTATTAGTGATCTTTTCAATTACACATACAACTTACAACAAGATCCAAAATCATATACTTGAGAATGAGTTTGTCAAAGTTTCCTTGGCCATATGAACTGGTGCAGAATCTTGTTGGAATATATACAGTCTTTCTTCGGGCAACTTCTATAATCCAAGATTTAATTACAGTTACAATTACATTTTAATTCAATCTCACACCTTCAAACCAAAGTTGCTCCACGTCTGTAATGAAATTATTACTTTTTACTTAGTTGCTTGGACTTATCTTGTATCTTTTTGGTGACTACTGCCTCCAGACTCAAGCCCGAGAAGCCAGAATCTTCATTATTGGTCACTACAGTGCAGATGAATTTGATATACAGTCAGTCCTCCTATAGCGTTTTCTCTAAATCGCTCCTTTTTACAAAATTCCGTGTCAACCAAAGAACATTGACCTATATTTCGCTCGACAATGTATTATAGATTTACGAAATATCTAACTTGACCTTAAAAATATTAGGATTTTTTTAGAAAACAGTGATTTACAGAAAACATTATACGAGGGTTGACTGTATCCTCCCCTGACCACACTGCGGTTCACTCATAATTATTCAATCTGCTTAGAGTCTCTTTTTGGATTTACACCAATTTTACTTGTACATCTAAATATATATTTTCTTCTTCCTCAAGTGCTTTGTCTATATTCGGACGTAGATGATCGACGACCAGTCCTTGTCTTTTCTCCATAAATTTGTCTATTTTTGGCGAGCTGAACCAACTCTGGACCTCTTAAACCGGTCCAGTTGTGGATTCTTCTATCTTCTCAACCAACTTTGACTTTTCCTTCCACAATAGTCTACAGAAGTTAATACTTTCGTCCACGAATGATGTCCAATCAATCTTTTTATAGGTCATCGTCTCAAGGGAAAAGACGTTTTGAAAGCCGGAATAGCAACTCATTACGTGCCTAGCAGCAGATTGTCGGAGCTTGAAACGTTACTCACAAGAACCGAGAACCAGAACGAAATTTACAATATTTTAAACAAGTTTAACGATCCATCCGGCGAATTTTCGCTCAACGATCAAATCAATAGCATCAATTACTGTTTTGCGGCGGCGACGATTGAAGAAATTTTCGAAAGACTAGAAAAAGACGGATCCGAATGGGCTGTGAAAACTATACAGGTGACGTAATTTATTTTATCGTTGATAATTTACGAGCTTGGATAATCAATCTTAAATGCTATATTTTCAATTACAGACTCTGCATAAAATGTCGCCTGGTAGTTTAAAAATAACGCTGAGAGCATTACAACGCGGTTCTCAATTAGATCTCAGTCAGTGCCTTCAAATGGAGTTTCGTCTCGCATGCAGGGCTCTAACAAACAAAGACTTTATCGAAGGTAATCACATTTTACTATTCCGTAAATATAATAACGATTTTAAATTGCAAATATGCTGTTTTAGGTGTGAGAGCTTTACTCATCGACAAGGATAATAGTCCAAAATGGGATCCAAAATCGTTGGAAGAAGTCACCGACGAGTACATAGAAAGTTATTTCAAGAAATTGCCACTCGACGATGAATTGAAATTTTAAAACGTTTGCGCCATTCCATGAATGAAAAATTACTGCCATCAATTAGACGATGATTAATATTTAATATGCATTTAATTAAATAATTATAATTAATTCTTCGATGAAAACATAGTTCAATATTTTTGTATAAATATTTTTATATCGCATTAATTACGAAAAAAAAATAAAACAAGATTTAAGCAACAACCAATGCACATTTATTTTGTTTTATTTCAGTTTTTAATTTATTTCGGTAAAAAAAAATATGTATCCATTCGTCTCACGCATGTATAAAATATATAAATAATTCACCTAATATAGAAAGTAGATCGAGGTAATAATTTATAAAGCTGTGAAGTGGAAAAAATAATGGTTTTTATACTTTGATCACTGCTTATCTTCATATCGTAATAAGATATCAAGCGTTTTCGTCATTATACTCTCGAATCGAGTACTAATGAATTATATAAACTTACATAATTTGATTGAAAAATAAATTTAACTAATACATATATATATTTTACATAAATTAAACATTCATCCAGGTTAAAAATCTAATTGAAATATTATATAAGTAATAATTCTACATAAAATAGAGTACGTTGACCATGTAAATGTTCAGATGGCTGCTGTGGTGGATAAAAAAAAAACACTGAAATTCCGAAAGAACTGCGGGTAGTTGAAAGACAAATGATAATGTGCAACACTCCTTCACTAGATTACTGTTTGTAAGTAGTCCGGGTTGCACTGATTGTGTAGGTTTAAAAAATACAGTTCCAGATTCAAGTCCCTTATAGTAATGTTTTTTTTTATATAATTGGCAGATGTAACTTGAATGATATTTCAGTCTATGTACTGAGCGAGCCAACGAAAACCTTCACCATAACCCTGTCTCTTGAGTACAGAGCACATGAACAGCTCCAACGGACGGCCTGGTAACTCTGACCGCGATACTTTGCTCTGCAAAAATATAATTATTATTAATAATCGTAAATATATTGAGTTGTCTGATTGAAAATGACATAATACAGGGTATATTTGTAACCTAAAATTTTTGATAACACAATGTATTACATATTTACGAAATATGTAGTTTGAGCTTGAAAGCTTAGCGCATTATAGAAAACAGCAATCAGAAAGGTTATATTATAGCAGGTACTCTCACACACGTCGCTCTATAGCAGGAAACGCTATAGGAGGGTTGACTGAAAATTGCTCTGGTTTCTTGAAAAAAACATACTAAGCATTTTATAATTTTTAATAATAAAGAAATAACTTGTAATTATCGAATTATTGTTTAAAATTTCGAATAAGCTTTTAATCCGTAGAATTTTAACTCAAGAAGTTCTACAACAATATTATTCTTCCTTATCTAGTCGTGGGTCTATAGGGGACATAAATAATCATTGTCTTTAATTGTCTGCAATTGCAAGAAAAACATAAAAACAATATTTCCTACTGTTGCCGCTCGTGGGATGTTTTTTCTCGCTCGCATCTGGTACGATGTGCCGAGTGCGAGTGAAACGTACGAATGACACGTACTGCGAGGGCTCAGTCTGTGGCGAGACATCACCAAGTGTGCTTGTCATTTACACGTTATATTGATTAGTTAAAAAATCCAAAATATCAATCAAATAATGAAGCATATCATGATTAACTATTTTTATTCTTAGAATAATCCAATTTTTTTGAAAATTAAAGAATTCATCAATATCTTGACTTGAAATGCTTGGGGTCCCTGAGAGACCCGCTTCAACGTGGCTGTTTTCGAGCCACCGTTACAGATGAGTAAAAGTGAAAAATTAATCAAAGAGGATGATGACAAATTGCATACAGAAATCAAATAAGATCCAACACCCAACTCAAGATCTATATGCAAAATCATCTGAAACAAAAGTTGGCAAAATCATGAAACAGGACCTATGGATAGCGCAGTCTAAACCAGTGGTTACCTACCTTTTAAATACCATGCACCAATTTTTTCACATACGAGTTCAGATTTATTTTGCACGGCAACATATATCCAAAGAATAGGACCAGACAATGAAGCAGTTCATTAATTTTATATTAGTGGATTTTAAATTTCTTATATATGTACATAAATTATTTGACTTATTAGTGCTTCGTTAAATTTATAATAGTACTAATAAGTACTACACATATTAAATAATTTTATTATAACAACATAAGGATGATTTAAAATCCGGAAGAATTTATAATCTATTAAAAAAAATCGTAAGGGGACTTTCTTGGCCACAATTTATTTCTTAACACTTTTGTGGCCGATGATACATATGTTGCATCATCACTGTTTCGATCATTGCCGGCCGCATGATATCACATATGCATCATAATCGCGCCAACCGTTTATGGCCGGCGATCTAGCATACACATCTGAACAATGAATACAGTGAATGAATTTTTATATCTGCAAATGCTAATGCTACATCTATTTGAAGTAATACGTTCAATAGCGTAAGTTTTTGGTAATTTGATGCGGCCACGATAGTGTTAACTGTAGACGATTGAATGCCCCCGGAGCGTTGTTTTTGTGATGATCCACCAGTCACAGTAGAATACGCCGGTAATAAGAATTTAAGAGACAATTGTATAATATTGCATATTTACGAAATACATAATATGACTTTTAAACCATGCATCAAAGCAGATCGAAAACAAACGCCTCGTCCAAAAAGGGTCCTCAAACATTTCATGTCTAGATATTGATTAATTCTCCGTCGATTTTTTTTAAATATGGATTATTTTAAGCATAAAAATTGTTATTCATCATATGCTTGATAATTTGGTTAATATTTTGGATTTTTTAACAAACAATGTATATGACAACGCTCTCAAAAATGTCTCGCAGCATGTGTCACTCGCACTCGGCACATTGTACCGCCCTAGAAAAAACATTGAGAATATGGCAATTGCAGACAACAAAGGCCAATGATGCAGACAACAAATGACAATGGACAGTCATTCGAGAAAAATCAAAAACCTGGGATCCGCATTACTATAGAAGGGTTAACCGTAGAGGAGTGAAAAAAGGCGTGGATTCAAATATTCCATTTGGCATCCAAATTGAATCATTTTATTTTTAAATCGGTAGAAGATTGTGTCTACCGAAGTAGAATATATTTCGTTGATCTTTTATAGTACTATTTCAACTATTTATTTCTGCATACCGATATATTTTTGTTTTTTTATTTAATTTACACATTATTTTATATTTAAATATTATATCTATGTTTTATTATTTTACTGTTTTTTTTTTTTGAGTATTGGCGATCTAGGATAACCAATCTATGATACCAATCACGCATTTAAGATAAATAAATAATATTGTATGTAATAAGAAAATAAATATTTTTCGATCTACCTCATTAAGAGTATGTCATTCTCATCCGGACTACTCAATATCAATATTTTACATAAAAAAATAATTATGATACCTTTCCAGTAGTTTGTTGATACAACGAGAAGAATTGTCTCAGCTCGTCTTCACTGGCGGCCCCCATTTTGTCTATTTTGTTACCTAGAATGAGTACGGGGCAATTCGCCAGCGTTTCATCGGTCAGCAACGAGTCCAATTCGGCTTTCGATTCCGGTAAACGAGCACGATCGCAAGCATCCACCAAGAATACTATTGCGTCGACGGCTGGGAAATAATCACGCCAGACCCTCCGTGCCTGAGTGTGACCACCGAGATCAAACGTCGTGAAACGCATATTTCCGATTGACAATTCTTCAGATGCTGCAAAAAATAATTATACCGCTATTAAAAACATCATTTTTAATATTTTGGAACACTTGTCCGTGCGATTTATTCCTATTTCCAAGGATGAAAAAATATTAAAAGGCGACGAGATAATTAAGGGACTTGAAAGATCCCATCCATGATCCACATTCAATTTTTAAACCAAGATGAATTAAATAAATCTACTCGTATACTGTTGATGTATTCGATGTGCAATGATTTTGGAGTGCTACAAATTTATTATAAGGGAGGCAGGAGAGTTTATCGTTTATCTCAATTATTTGAGGTCGAGATTTCTTATTCATTCTTCTAAATCCATTAAAAATACAGTTTACTTAATTTTAATTAGATTTAACTCAATTATTAACCCGTAATTTAATTTTAAATTGAATGCAACTAAAATCAGTTTAATAAATTAAATAAAACTGTTAAAATCTCCGTTTTCTTGTATTAGAAATTAATTACTTTGCTTTATTTATATCAAAAACCCTATTTACAGTTCCATTTAGATAACTAATGTGGGTTATATAAAAAAGTGCATTTAGCTACATAAATAAACAATGGCATATTGAATCCTTTGTCTTCACTACTGATCGCAATTGACCTTTAGATCGTTGCTCGTTTGGTATTTATCGTAATCTCAAAATAAGTTCTATCATTAATATTTACACAAAAAGCAGAGATTATAAGTGCAATAAGAGTTTTTCATATATATTTATATTAAATAGCTAATGAGGACGAACTTTGAACGCTTATTCCATTAAATTACACATTAATACGAATCAATGACTAGCGTAAACATTCAAGGTCTCAAGCATAATATCTAGCCATTCAGCCTATTTGTTAATGAAGAAGCTATGCTTACTAGGATGCAGTGTAGGTACGTGTTGAGCGAGTCTGTCATCTTTTAGCATATGAAGAAGAGTTGTTTTACCAGCATTATCAAGCCCTAGAAATAATAATTTTCCGGATTTCTTCCATAACCCTGTACAACAAAAAAAAATACATGCGATTAGTAATCGTATTTTAGAAAAGTTTAAACTCACGAGTATCCGCTAATAAAATTTCATTTTCTCGTACGGATCTATCTAGCGGTGCGATCAGATCGTCTTTCACCAATTGATTTATCAATGCAGATCTTCCGGAATTCGGTAGACCGGCGTAGACATACCTTCCTTTGCGTCTGATAACTCCTGAATGCAATTTATAAGACGCTTTCAACATACGGCCTCCATTGATTTATTGAGCGGATTTACATAACTAGTATAATTTGTTCAATGTCATTTTTTACGTACCTAAATAACCTAAGACGCCAGTAAACCAGTCCCAGATGAACATTTTTGGTTTTCTGTAAAAATAATACATATAACAATTAATCATCTTTTATTGGCGAGAGATAACATTGTGATTGTTACGATTATATCAGATAATGATGATTTACAATGAAAAAAGACAATTTAGTTTTTAATCGTGTTATAGATTTAACATGGTAGATTGAAAATAGCTCAGTAATAAAGACAATACACAGGGTTCAGAAGTCAATTAATGTGAATGACAGTCATGCATTTATTATTATTGAGCAATATGAGACAAATCACGTTTTTTTATATAAATAATCGTCAATCACATGGGTTTCAATTATTTACGTGCGATATATGAGAAAAAATTGATTATTAAACAAATAAAATAATGCCTCGTCAGCTTTGATCAATTATTTAGATTTTTTAGCTAATCGTGCAAGTCATGAAAGTAAATACCAGCATGGAACTGTTATTTATTGTTGATGGTATGATCTTGATGATGGTTTCTGGAATATTACAAAATTCCTATAAACAAAAATGATTTGCTGTGAACACTGAATACGTGGGCAAATTATAAATTAATTATGTGTCGAAAAGTTACTGACGAGGTCGGATTGTTAAGAGACGAGGTCAGCGAGGCGGAGCAAAGGTCGTAGGATGAGGCGCGGGGCTGGTATGCGAGGCCGAAGATCAGAAATGAGGGGTGGTGAAGGGTGAGAGAACGGGGCGTACCCACCTGGCCGCGGGCCGCGGAGACGTCAGCGGGCAGTTGGCACTGACGTCACACTTCCTCCAGCGGACGCAAATGGCCGATATTGCCACTCTAGCCACGTTACCTCCCCACTCTCAAATGCCAGCACAATATTATATTTTGAAGTTTAAATTTATTAAATATATGTTGGCAGGGATTCAAACCGTTAGTTTATGTGTTCTGGTACAATTAAAAAATATATATTTATTCATTTTCGGTTTTTGCTACGGAAAAAATAACGGTTTTCGGTTCAGCTCCGAGTTTACAATTTTACAATTATTATTTGTATTGAAAAAATATTTTGTATTATAATTTAGAACTTTTTATTCCTTCTTTTGTAGTGAGCATAATATACTACGCAATACGCATAATGACAATTGAACTGGAATGTAAGATTGTGTTGACGCGCGTGTTTTAACCCATCCGTCACGGCGACTCGAAAACAACCGCGTCGTTCGAAGGGGGTCTCTCAGGAGCCCCAACAATTTCAAGTCAAGATATTGATGAATTATACATTCATTCATTCGCCGTACGTTCCTCTTGCACTCAGCAAATCGTACTGGATGAATAAAGGATAATGATTATTAATCATATTTATTCTTTAGACTTTTTTAAACAAATACGATATATACGATAAATACGATATATTGGATTTATAATTATTAATTATTGGATTTAATGTTTATTTCGGATCAGTTTCGGTTCGAAGTTTCGTATCTCACAAACTAATACTTAAAGTAAATATACTGAGAAATTTAATTTTAAAACAAATAAACCGTTGTGAATATTTAACCGATTCGTCACGGCGGCTCAAAACCAACCGCATCGTCCGAAGGGGGTCTATTTATAATGAAAAATAAACCTCAAGCATTTCAAATCAAGATATTAAAGAAATCTTCATCAATATCTTAAATAATATTTTAAAAAAAATGGATTATTCTAATAATAAACATAATATAATAATAAATCTAATATAATTTGGTCGATATTTAGAATTTTTCTACTATATGATGCGAAAATTACACGCACACCCGGGAATATCCCGCCGCATACTAAAGAAACGCCGTTGACTACGGCGACCGCCGAATTTCCGGATGCGAACGCGAAAAAACATTGCGCTCGTGGCTACAGAAGCGAATATTGTTGTTTTTATATTTTTTCGCAATTTTCGTCAATAAAGGTCAATGCTTATTTACAATATTTATACTATGGACTTTTTTAGACAAATACGAAAAGTTTGTGATATGTTGAATTTATATTTAAAGAATTTTTTGAGAAAATTCAAAAACATGGGGTCCCAAATAGATTGACACGGCTAGGTTAATATAAGTATGTGTCCCATGCCTTATATTTAAAATGTATTAAAATGATGGTGAGTGTGAACATTTATATGTTGGTTAAGGCGTCTACAGTATTAAACTGGCTAATAGTTGTTTATAAATATTTTTCTAGTATAAATTAGAATGATAAAAAAGTTGATGGCATTATAGAAAATATTATCGATTTACATCCTAATTCATTGATTGTCAGTATTTAATAATATTAGTCTATAAACTGGTTTCGTTTTCTCATAAAAATCTTCCATTATAAATATTTCTTGTACAGTATATTATTTTTTTACAACCACAATTATACATTATTTACTTCTTAATTTTTTTTATATTTAATTTTAAAAGCAAATTATCATAAATACACCATATACTTTATTATTCAGATTTTTTTCAAAAATATAATTATCCGCATCAATTTTGTGAACTCTTCGGCGAAATATAATATATGGCCGATAAATGATAGATTTTTAGACCAGTTTAACAATTTGGCCACACTGTTTATTGATTTTGGGCCGTTGGTCGAAATGTCAGTAGTATGATATTTTTGTCTATATCATTTACAAATTGCATATGAAGAATCTTTGTTTAAATGTAAAAACAATATTCAATTACAATTGAATAATATTTTTATATCTGACCCATTTTTAAATATTGTATTCTTATATTATCAATAGTTTCTTAATTCTATAAATGAAACGATACATTATAAAATATGAATTATAATAATAGGCAATTTGAATTCATAATGAAACACATTTTATTAAAATTGTACTGATTTACGAAAAAAATTGTTTTAGAATATGAGCTTCGGTGTCACAACTAGCCAAATTATTTGAATATCAACACAACAAATGTCTGGAAGTAGGAGAAATTTAGCTCCTTTACAAAAATTTACTTTACCCCTTGGTAGACAACTTCCAGAAATTATTAATGAATATGACAAAGAATCTATCGAAAGTTCGTTTAGCAAACAAGTTGATATTAATTATAGTGATAGACTATTAAATCCAACCATCTACAATGGTAAGCAAAGACATCATTCCACCGTATCTAGTGCTGCATCACACAAGTTTATCGATTTATACAATAAGGTGGATTGGCCATCATTGAGCGATACCGGAACAGGTATTATAGCAAATGACATTCATCGACATTATATTTATTTAAATATAATTGAATAATAAAATTCATTCATAGATTCTCCGGAATATCTTGATTCGGGTAGTAGCGGAAGTAGTGCCAGTTCTGTATTTTCATGGGCGGATCCTAACGGCACTATGACAGTTGCTGAGGAATGGGAAAAAATACAAAGAACCATTTATGACGAAGACGGACCTAAAGTTACACAAAAACATTTAATTGACGAGTGTATGCAATGGAAAAATACTTTTCCACATTTAAGGTTAATATTGATATTATTGTGTTCCATGTTTATATTTTAAATACTAAGATAAGTATATTTTTTGCAGAATTGTTGGAAAAAAATGTTTTCCTACACCTGTCAATGCTGAACCTTCCGAGATTGAGGATGAAAATGTATTATTTCAAATTGAAAATAGTTTTGATAAAGAAGATATGTCATTTGATTCGAAAGAATTAGACGATTATCCGGATTTAAATGACCTTAAATTTAATATTACCAAAGAAAAATTTGTAGGATTCAAAAATAATATCAAAACGAAATCAAAGAAAAATAAATCAAATACTAGAAAAATAGAAGAACATATGGAATCAAATTTTCACATATCTCCCATTAGCAGTGCAATCCAATTAAATAATTTAACGGCCAGTAGAGTTGGCACGTGTTCATCGTTGATAAGATCGGAAATATCATCGTCTAGGTGGCGGCATAAAAATAACGCTAGCCCCGAATTTACATCTTTGCCACCTCAAAATAGTAATTACGTATTGTTCAATGAAAATACTCAAACGAGAAAAAGTAGTGCGGCTTCAGTTTATTCGCTCAATAGTAATATACACAAAGGTAACGAAACATTCTCTTCCCATATAAGGACCAATATTACTAGAAGAGAAAAATCCACATTGTTAAAGCCATTTGAACCGGTTATTATTTCGAAAATGTTACCGATCAGATCTATATCATTATCTCATGCGTTAGATTTACCGAAGAGTAGTACTTTAAAAAATCGATTACCTCCTTTGAGTTCCAATGAAAATAAAAATGTTAATTTATCGAATAATTTTACTCCGGCTGTTAAAAAGAATAGACGCAATAAAACGTTGGCACCAATTAATTTGGTAGACGTTAAAATATATACTAATGGCGAAATAACTCAAGATTTTAATAGAAACAGTAGCCAAATGGGAACAAAATTTAGAAAAAAAAAATTCTAAACTGAACGTAATTTATTTTATCATCTAATAAATATATTTTTTTAAATTGCTCGCTATCTGAAAAAAAATATTTTAATAAATTCCAGATTGAATGGAATTCTTACATATTAATGGATCGAAATGTAATTAAATTTTATCGAAGCACTTTTAACAATATTTTTTGATACTGTACATTCTTAAGTTAAATTAATATTTTGAGGAAAACTCTAAAAAAACTACTGCCTGCTAATAATTCTTAAACTAAAACAAGTAATATGGTAATTTATATATAGAACAGCAGGAAAACAAAATTCTTCAACACTTTCAAGTGACTCATGAAAAAAATTTGGAAAGCTTAGATTGATATTTTTAATCAATATGTTTTACTTATCAGATATCAACTTATTATTTGATTAATAACCTTTAACGTTTATTTATTTTATGTGCAAAGAAAAATTTGCATTACTTTTTGGTCCGCCTAGTACAACTTTAAAGAGTTAACCTTTAAATTACAGGGTTCATTGATAGGTAAATAAAAATATTACAAAATTATCAATATTATTATTCTATATAGTTTAGATTATTTATTTATATTGTGATATAAATTGTATTTTTTTTACAACGATTATTGTTTTATAAAATATATTATATTTTCAAATGTTATTATAGTTTTTTGTTATTAATTTTATCCGTAGTTTTACATAAAATTAATTATAAATCATAGATATTTTAATATACACATAAAAAAGTATGTATTTAATTATTAAATGCTATGATTGCTTTTTATACGATCATTAATATCACTTGTACAACGATGAAACTGTACAAACCATTCTGTATCTTTGTTCTCTTATGAGAAAATAACGTCAAAAACTAATAGACGCCTAAAATAAGTCGGTCTTGATGGAAAAGATATAGGAATTTAAAATGTCTGTCTTTTGCAGTGTGTGATCGGATGTCCTAAAAAATGTATACACAATTTGAATGATTATAACTTTTTAAGTTTTTATTCACATGTAATTAATATATAAATTATTTAAAAATCTACGTAAAATGTTAAATTTTTCCTCTTACTAGAGATGTTCTAAAATATTACCGTCCTGGACAATACACTGCTGATAATGGTGGGCTATTGACTCACCAACTTCAACAAACATTTCATTTGGTATTGTGGTTAATTCTTGCTTATTTATGGCTTTTAATTCTTCCAGTCGGTTTTCTGGTGTAGATTTTATCTTTGAGATATTTCTACAAGAATAAGTCCAATGGCGTCATATCTGGGGAACGAGTAGGGTATTCTATAGGACCTTTTCGTCCAAGCCATCTTTTTGAAAGATTCTCATCAAGATATGTTCTTACTGCTCTGTATTATTGGAAATAAAATTCGCCATCTTCACCAAAATCCACTTGAATCCGGAGTAAAACAGATAACCCAGTAATACTTTCGCAGATACTAAAAAAATGTATGTGAATACTCTGGAACGCTATCAATCGATACAATTCATTAATAAATCTCTAAAATACGTAATTATTATAATATATTATTTTAAACTATTTATAAAATTGAGTTTGAGGACAACAAATAACTTGCCCATAAATTTCTCAGCATCGTAAACGCGGATTTGTCTGCGAAAAATATGTCAGTTGACGTCGTGCCCGTGACATATAAAATGACCGTAATTGACATAGTGGCTGCGAACGTATTTAATAGTGTATATATTTTTTGGGACACACCGTATATTTGGAGTTGGTGTTCAATGAAGCAATACAAGACTATATGTTTGGAGTGGGAATTAATTCAAAAAGAGCCAATCACTAATATCCGTTTAACAGACAATACGGCGGCACTGTCTGAAAGTGACAAGAAAATTCCAACATTGCTGAACCATGTTAATGAAGAGTGTCTGAAATGAGGTTTAACAATTAATTTAAAAAAACCAAACTATGATATGAGACATGTAATTGTTAAAACTGTGGTTCTTAACATTACACGGTGAACAGAGCATAAGTTTGGTGGTAGAATCGTTAAGATTTAGATGTCGAGAAATGCTTTTATCTCTCTCTCTCTCTCTCTCTAGAACAGTGGTTCTTAACCTGGGTTCGGTCGAACCCCAGGGGTTCGGTGAGTTAGTCTCCCGGGTTCGGCGGAGGTCAAAACCCACACCCGATTTATTGTACGATATTATGAAAAATGATACGACGTATGATATAAGGGTTCGGTGAACGCGCATATGAAACTGGTGGGGTTCAGTACCTCCAACAAGGTTAAGAACCACTGCTCTAGAACTATGTGGTGTTACGTGTAGTCTGGACTACTGTGTGGTTGCGAGCCATGGATGTTGCTGGTAGGGTTTAAAATGTGGTGATGCCGAAGAATGATGAAGATTCAAGAAGGAATGTGTCAGGAAAACTGTACTTCAACTTCTTCAAAAGGAAAGAGCTTCTGGAGCCCTCTAAAAATTAAAAAATTGAGTACTATGAACTTATTATTTTGTGGCAAAAATATCAGTGTTTCGGAAGAATATAGCGATCATGGCTCCTCAACAGTTGCAACCGGAGCGGGTTTGCAGCTCCAGAATTGTTTCAGCTTGCTAAAAATAGTTACATTTATGGAGAAAAGACAAATGACCAGTAGATCGCATACGTCCAAAAACAGATAAAGCACCAAGAATGACGTTTATCCACAAAAAAAAGTTTGTTTTTGGCAACTTCGAGATAATTTCAATCGTGAATTATTTACTATCTTCAGAGATATTGCAATAGTTTTTCCACTCTAAGGTTGATACAGTTGCAGAGAGTCTTCTTCTACCGAGCCACCGTTTACTTCCTATCTTTCCGTTTATTATTAGTTGTAAAAGATGGTACTTTAGATCATTAACTATCCGTCCACAGTATTCTATCATGTGGTAATTATGTTGTCTAATAAGATCTCGATCTTTACACGTTTCGATCGTTCTTATTCTACTCGTGCTCGTCATTAGCAATGTCCATGTTTTACATCTACGTACGTGAATCGATTATAAATGTTATAGACACAGTTCTGAGTCGGATATTTAGTGGGAGATGACGAATTTTTGGAATGTTTTTGAATTTTATAGTTGTTTTTCGCCATTACAATACTAACCAGTGTTATATCAAAAGCATTATAAACAGAATTTGATGTATTCTTTCTAATTATACTTTTCACATATTGAATTAGAATGTGAATGGATATTGCGATGATAATTTAAAACACAATTAAATACAAATACAGATTTATTTCGGTTATTTACAATATTTGCATTTAAATAACAATCAACATCAACAACTTTGATATAATTTTCACATTTCGTGACGGCTCCCTAATATTTTAGTAGCGTTCTATAAACATTTGGCGAATGCCCATCACGAAACGTATTTATTTTCTTTACAAAAAGAATGTATAAATGGTGGAGGGGCTGTGTATATACGTGAAATATATACATAATACATGTAATTTAGAATAAATCAAATCAAATGTACATTGATTCAATTCAAAGTTATCATATAATCTTTATATTTAGGCGGTAGTAATTTTTAAAGAATGCCAAACATCATAATTAAACAGTTACATTATTTTTTTTTTAAATGTAAACTATAAGGCACACGAATTTCTTGCATATGTAGAAAAGTAACTTTGTAACTTTGTAATACTATGATTGAAATTTTTATTTGAGCAGTTTCCCACCACAATTGTTATTAATTTAAAAATATCTAAATTTTAATCACTATAAGAAGGAAAAATATTCAATAAGCAATATTAAATATTCGACGACTATATTACATGAAACTGTTATATTTATCGCGTTCGAAACATATCGAGGGGGTGTAAGTTTGTGAACGTTCGTGTCTATTATCGTAAAATTTATTTATTATAATTAAATTCCGAGACGTATAAATTTTTTGTGCAGACATTGCTCGCGTAACATTTTAAATAAACAATTGTATTGGGAAAAATTTATCGTTTGTGCTCGGTACATGAACATATACATACATAACAGATACCAAATTATTTATGATGTAAAGCATTGGTTATTAAACCCGCTTTATTAATTATTTAATTTTTACGTCTACCGATCACATCGGCGCGAGATAACGAAGCCGAATCTGAAAAACAAAAAACCGTTGCAGGTCTCTATAACAATTTTTCTCATGTTAAATTTAATTTGTCGACAATATCTGCGGTTTACCACACATATACTACCCACTCTAACACACCATTGCACAATAAGCTAATCCTAAATTCACCATTTATGAAAAAATAAATATTTTGTGCTTATTTTACCAATAAAAAATAACGAGAAATAATACATCGAAACGAATCTATCGATAGCGTACCGTAAAAATGTGCATCGAATCGTTAATCCCTCCGAGTGTGAAACAGAATCGGCGTCTACGCTATGCAATCGGTTAGTTTTCTCGTCGGAGGGCCGTTGATCAACAGAATAAACGTATTGCAGTGAATAAAAAAAACATAATGATTATTAAACATATTGTTTTATTCATATCAATACACTATTTACTCCGATAGAATTAAAAAAGTTATTTTTTATTAAAGTAAAAAGCTATTACATATATTTAAATTTTACAAAACGGTACACAAAATAAACTTTTTATTGAAGCAATTTTTTTTTTTTCAGTAATATGTTGTACAATCCCTTGTGCAATTTTTAATGAAAACTTTTAGTATGTAACTAATTTTATATATTTGTATTTTTTTTTTTTGGGTTTTTTTTTGAGTTTTTAATCTAATGGAAGATTTACATTCTTCGCACATAAATCACAATCATAAGTATATCGTAATATAAATACACAGACACACATTTTGCATGAGACGGGATGTTTTCAAACATACGTTACGCCAATCCGACACATTATTGCTTAATTTTTTTGATACGCTGAAATCATGTGTGTGTGTGTAATTACATGTGTCACAATTACATTTATAGCCTCCTACCAGTTTAATGTATGTAATTGATTTTTATTTTATTTTTTTAGATATCTTTTAAAGCTATTTATTATTACTTAAACTTAAAATCAAACGAAATACTATATTATAAAATAAAATTGTTTATAATTATATATTAATTATAAAATAAACTGGTAAGAAGTATATGTTTTATGACAATCTATATTAATATATATATATATTTTTTACTAAAATCAAATAATTTTCAAAAACAGATTTCATATATTATCTTGTCAATAGATTTGAAACTATAAATATAATGATTCTGATATAAATATATGCAAAGATATTTTCAAAGCAATATTTTAAAAAATAAATAGATTCAAAAAGCTAAGTTCTGAATTGTGTCGAGAATTTTTTTATGCTTTGCAGTATATAATTAATATGAAATATATTTAAAAATCTATTCATAACAGTACACTGATACACAATATGTATATAAATATACAAATTATCCTGATTTTAATTTAAATTCTGCGTTGGATTCGGTTATTTCCCGCTCGAAAGCTCAACCTTGCTCAATTTAAGCCGTCATCACTCGTTTCTTTCAAAATATTAATAAATTACTCACTTATGCCAATTTCAGCTATTATAATATTTCACGCTCAGGCACCAATGTCGATACAAGCAGATTAATCTATTATTTTTACGCATAATACACATTTAACGTATTAATTTAATATTTTCATTATTGTTAAAAGGTATTTCGCAATAAGCCTAGAGAATACAAACTACCACATCAGACAAACACCGGGGAAAATTCGCAAAATTTGTATATTTTACATACATACGTATGTAAGTTGTGTACATAATATTTACATATAAATCTCTGGTTATCAAAGAAAGATCAATATAATTCTAACAATTGAGGTATTATTTGATTTGTATTTATATCTTTAATATATGTATCATACAGTCAACATTATAATAAAAAGGCAGTGAGTGATGTATATTTTACTAACAATTAAAGGTTGAAGCTTGATCATAAACGTCTACAGAATAACTCAATAATCCAGCTTTAATTTTACTCCAACTAAAACCGAATCTAATAACGTTCAAAACAAAAAATATATCAACTAATGGTGATAAAAACAACATTTTAAACACTACGATGATAAATTTCTGTATAAAATACACGAAAAACATCCAAAACAAAATGAAAACACATAAATAAAATTACAAGTTCTTCAACAATGAATCACAAAATTTTTAGTATTCATTAAGTATGCATGTCTGCAAGTGATAGGAAAGAAATGGTATTTTTTGACCATCCCGCCTATTAATTGCAGCACATCCAGCCTCTCCTACCTATTCAACTACCAAAGCTCGACAAATATAAAATATAATTCAACTTCGTTTATATTCTGTTTATATTTATTTAAATTATTTTAGCGACGACAACAATACTTTTCATATTTTTTTTTCAGGCGATTCAAGCCAAAAATATATTGAGAATTTATCACACGATAATGGCATTTGGTAACCAATTAGTAAAACACTATTTAATTATGCAGTCAATTTCAAAATATTCACAACATTTCAGTCATTATGTTATCATTAGTCGAGATAGCGTAATTCTTGTAAAAAACACTGGCTATTAGGAAATTCACATTATATTTTAAATGTTTATAATTTTAAAATTTATTAAAATGTTTAATTTTGTTCATTTTTTTTATATTTTACACTAATGTTTATAATTGATTGAATTAGATAAAGTCTTCATTGAAATGCAGCATCCCTAGAACCCCACTCGCACAGCCACCCCGAGTATTAATCAAATTCGACGAAAATAAAATTCAAACAAAATAATTCTGTGTCTTAAAAGTGCAATAGAATAATTTGGCGTGTATAATAAAACAACATAAAATCAATGAAGTGCTATTGAAAATTATAATTATATTAAAATCGGGGATTGTACAATCAAAATTCTAAATAAATAAATTATAAAGGGAATGGATTAAATCATATATTTTAAAATTAAATAAAACTATATTAAAATAATCATAAAGGCTTTGCGTTGCATAACCGTTTACAATTTTCAATGCGTAAAATTTTAGAATATGTGACATATTATCATATTTATATGAATCAACACTTAATATTAATATATTTTTTATGTTATATACATTTATTAATTAAATGAAAATATTTTAAATCAATAAAAACGTTAGATATATATAGACAACTACTCTATTTCTAAAGATTAACTCAATGTTTAATTAAAATTACGTCTAATAATAATATAAAATAATTATAAAAATGATATTGCTATAAATGCCGTGGATGAAAATGAAAATTTTCTATTTTATTTATTTGTTTAATTGGATAATTTTTTTTTTAAATATTTCTTGATAAAATTGTCACTGACTAAAATTTTAGATCGATGCTTGATGAATGAATATCCTCTAAACAAAATCATAATGATAATAAAAATAAATTAAAATTAAAAAGCAGGCACTTAAAATAAAAATAAAATAATCATCGGAAAGTTTATCGGTAATAATTCTCGTTGGGAGTTAAGGCTGTAGCGAGCACTACTATTACATAAGAAATATTCATATGTAAGAGTAGGGTCCATCCGTAAGGGCACTGCATAGCAGCAGTCAGGAGTTGTCGTCTTTATTTGTGCCTCCGCCTCCGGTCACTCCGGGACCATTCGCCCCTGCGACTCCCGTGCCCGTGGCGACCACCCCAGGCTTCCTGGGTGGTCTATACTCTAGTCCAGGATCGAATTGCATCAGGACAAAAACCTGCACACACAAACTCGTCAATACATTCCGATCTATCGACAAAGCCGAACGTAGATAAAATCGTATTACCTGATCCGTGGGCAGCAGCGAAAAATCGTCGGGAGGATTTGTTATGACGTATCGTTTGCTACTAGCATCGCACGACGAACTGGTGTCCCTAAACCTATATAGTCCTATACATAACATTCCGTAAGCTTTCAACGCGGCCACGAACAAATCGCCGTATTTGCCTGCTTCGCCGAATTGAGCTAGGGGGCCATCGTACAGAGAGATTTGGCCAACACGACATCTGTCTCTGTTGGAAAGGCTGTCTGCTGTAGAATATCCGCCTCTTAATCCTGCGCCTTCTGCTAAAATTAATTCTAATTCTGGTGTTGCTCCTCCGGTAATCAACGATCTAATTAGAGTCAAGGCATTTTGGTTGAAATATGTCTGAAACAGATCGCACGGATTAAATATAATTGAAAATTGGATCTAGTTCTGTCTTAGATGCGAAAGGGACCGAAATGTTATCAAAATCTCGAGTAATCTATTCCACTATGTAACAATATATAAAGCTATCTAGAATATCTGCAACATTTATAGAAACTGAATAAGCTTAACTAATGTCAGAGAGCATACAAAATCCTAAACATACGTCGCTGTTGGTATCGTTTTGAAGCTCTTGTTAGTAATAGACATTTTAAATATTTTTGACCCATAGTAAAACATACAAAGGGCTGAGAGTGAAGAGATTTTGTGGTATTGTATGCTGCTTTTATTTGTTAAAGGATTGATTCAAATGAATATACCCAGAACATTTATGGAGACATTTTGAATCCTCGACAGTGCTATAGATGGTTACAAAAAATCAAAAGTGGTGATATAATACACCGAGATCAGGAGGCTTCTTAATCGGTGATGATACTTTAAACTCATTTGTGAAGTCCGATCTGCGTAAAATGATAAAAAAATATCACAAAACCTAAGTTTTCGATGGTCAATAGTGAGGGATAGTTATAAAAAGCACGGAAAAGAACAACGTGTATATTATTTGTTTTATATTTATCGTTCTTAAGAGAAATCATTGCCTTTCTTGAAAGGTTTGTTACTGGGGATGAGAAGTGGGCCCTTTACACCAATCCGAGGAGAAAAAATAACAATTTTTGTCTACCCCTGAGCTATTATTAACAGTAAAGGGTTCTCCTTCTGTATTTGGTTTTTGTGAATAATTCACTATTAATTACTAGATCAGTCAGTTACAGCAGAGATGTATTGTGTCTAATTAATAACATTAAAGATAAAAAGATATATTCGAGATAAAAAAATAAAAATGTTGTAACTAGCCTAAAATCATTTATTAGTAGAGTCGTATTTTGATAAAAACCGCGAGAATTTGATCAAAGAGGTATTCAAAAACTGCCTATTTTGTGGAGGAAGATAATAGATAACAATGAAAAATATTTAACAGAATAATTTTAGAGTTTTTGTTTAAATAATTTTTTCGTAGAATTAAAAAAAAATACATTTTTTCCGCTTTACCTAGTACTCGATCATCTATTAAAGATCATCATAAAAGATGCAGGAAAAATCGCACGACCTTTTCTTTCAATTTAATTTGGTTTTTGTCACATAATGGTGCTTAGCCTTTTTAAAGCTTCTAGAGACTGTTTATCTGAGATCGTAGAAGCGTAAATGGAAGACGAACAGTGTTTGGGTAGAAAGAAGTTGTCGTGATTCCGCAATATTTGCATCTTGAACGCTCGTAAAATGTCATAAAAGAATTGAAGAATCATAGGAACCAAGCAGATCTGCTTTATTCTGTTATTAAAGAAAATCTTCTTTGTCATTGTTGGGATGTTTTGGGAATGCTACATTAAGGGTTGTTAAACCTTACCATAATACTATTACTACAGCTAGACTAACCGACGTGATATATGCAGTGGAGATTCTGATGATAATCATTATTGTAGTCAAATCAAGACTGATAAACACCGGTGAACTAGATGTATAACAATGAAATAAAGAAAATCTGACCGAGATTAAGCTACTCATGCATTATTCTAATAATATAGTTCAATGCAGAAAAACATATTTAAAGAAAGACTTTGTTCAAACAACTACCACAACAGATCAATTATTAGTAAGTTAGACGTAAAAATTAAGAGATTTCATTAGATAAATTTTGACTATACGATATAATAAAATTTCGGTTCCTTTTATATTGTTTAAGTTTATCTTACAGTAGACATAAGAGAATCTAGCACACTGACGGCAAAGGCTGTACCGCAAGCAAAAGGCTGGGTTAGGTAAAGCTCTGTATCAGGATCATCATCATCATCTTGATCTAAAAACTGTACATTACTATCGTTCACCAATTCTGAAAATGAAAAACGATATTAGTAATTATTATTAAAATATTAATTTTATTAATTGATAAGTTACCTGTTATCATAGGAACATTAGCACCATAAACAGATCCTCTTCTTTGCAGTACAATAGGACTTCCGACGGGGGTTAAGGCATCTTGCTCTGTCGTTCCTTGACTTAAAACACCGATCGTGTCATCAAAAGTCATAGCTTTAATGTTCAACGAAGCCAGGATGGCCTCTTTATCAGCTAGCGTAGGATCATCGTTGCTTGGAACCTGATTTTTTAAAAATAAAATATAAATAAAAATATATCATTGGATGATAAAATATGATGACGAAATACCTTAGCTGATAAAATACAGCACATATCACATAGATTTACGTTAACTGCTCTTAAATCAGCTCTACTCAATGGTGATCCCTGAATTAAATTAAAAAAATATATTTATATTAAAGAAACATAGCTTAACGACATAATAAAGATGTTGTAGATAATATCTTACATTTAGAACAGATATTTTTGGCAAATTTTGAAGCATTTTCCATTCTCTTCTGATATAATCCACAGAACCAACAATAACAACATGTTTAAGTTCATGATAATGAAAATTACTTGCTCTCAATGGCATTACTAAATTTCTAAGACCGATCAACGGTGAATCTGGATCAGCAAACAAGCACACTACTACGTGTCCGTTCAAAACAGTCATTGCCGCTTGATTACGATCCTGAAAAGTATATTTTGCATGAGATTTATGAATATTTCAGCGTATTTTGTTCGAAAATAGAATCGATTGTACCAAAATACAGTCTTCTAGATTTCTAGCTGGGCTCCAATGGAACATGCCTGTCGAGTCATATTTCATTTCAGTCTTTTCAAAGTCAAAGTCCTTGGATTGATCATCTGCTAGGCCAGCAGGTAGACTAACCCCATTGTTATTTTGATTATTGCCACTACTTCTACTTGTTGGCCTGGTAAAAACGATAACAAAATAATAATATCGTAAAAATTATAATAAGATAAGGCAATGATAAAAAATGTGAATTAAAATCATATTTAGTACTTGGTTATGTAAAAAAAATATGATCGTTAGCGTGTTTGTAATAAATTGATTAGTCAATTTTGAAATGCGTTTATAAAAAAAATGCATATATAAACTAAACGACCCATGCGAACATAATAAAAAAATATATTAATTAATATCATGCAATTTTTTTAAAATAAGTTTTTAATGAATTTGTAAAATTTAGTAAAATTTTTAGCATTTTTATTATAAACCCATGTTTAATCAGTTTATTAGAGAGAATGGCCACGCTCTGTATTTAATACAATAATTTAAAACAAAACTATAGACTAGGGGTGGGGAATCTGTCGTCTAAAATCTTTTAAATAAATCTAAAATTAATAATATTAAATATTTCATCATGTAAGTGTTATAGGAGTACTGATAATTGTTGAAATGTCCAAGAGACAACCGAATGAATTATTAAAAATATTTTTCATTAAATTATTTAGTAAATACATATTATATTTAAATAAAAATATAGTAAATTTTCACATAGCGCCGAGATAAGGACAATGCTAGAGAAAACAGCCCTATAGAAGTCTGGGGGAATATAATATTTGGGAGAATTTTAACTGTATTTTGTAAATTGAGCGAAAATAAAACACAAACATTTTTCCATTCACATATTTTGAATGACCTTGACCATTGCATTGGCCTTTATTTCGCGTATATTGTGTATAATTTGAGTTTCAAAATTGAGCGTTTTGTAGAAAGCGGCGATCTAGAAGGATGCACTGTTGGAGTGACCACGGATGGCGCTCTATAGCATGAAGCGCTATAGGAGAGTTGCGATGAATACGCAAAATAAATCATAATATATATGTTTAAAAAAATATACAATGGTTGAAACTTTAAGCTCCATATTAAATATAGAAATTTATTCTAAAAACATCGCGATAACTTTGTTGCCTCTAATATTGGTTTAAATTCATTAATTTCTATTTATCTATAATTGATCTATAATTAATTAATACATTTTATTATAATTAAAATCATTGTAAATTATCTTTGAAACATTCATTCTTATTAAAATTCAAATAATAAAACTCATTTTTATTCAAATTGATTTAAATTACTTCAATGGATTTGATTACGTAATAATTATGATGCTGTATCGAGTCTGACAAATATTCAGGAAGCGTTAAAGCCTTCCAGTCTTGACAACAAAGAAGCTTAGATTTTTCTTCGCTCATTTTTATTATTCTATGATATTTTATTCGGCGCCCATAGATTTTTATTCGAATATGAAAATTCCAAAATTAAAATCTGCGTACTATATCGTACTAATTGATTAGACAAATATTATAGTAAAAGATATTTCTACAAAAGATATACAAACATATGAATTTACATATAGATAAAACCACATAATTTATATGTAAATCAAGAAAAAAATACGTGCTAATAAAAACCAACAATTTATTTTCTATTGTTGAATAAAATGTTCTCTACCCCCGTTTTAGACTAATAAATTACGAATAAAAAAATGATTTCAAGAAATATTCATTCATATCAATACTGTCTATATACTAATCATTAAAACTTAATAAAATCAATATTTAACAATAAATCTACATATATTTCTAATACAGTCATAATGCATGCATGATAATTAAATATATTTTCAATTAAAACTACGGATACATATTTACTTACATACTAAAATATTTAAAATTGTTCTTTGTTTGATATATATAACGTAGATATATGAAATAGTACTCTATATATTTTTTTAAACGTGTCGAACTTCAGGATTAATTTTCAGTGTTATTAAGCTTAATAAAAACAAGCGTTATGTTTATCAATTTATTATAAATCAGGATATGCAAAAGGATTATGAAAAAAAAAACATTGCCAGAATTAGAAAAAAATTAACCTCCGTTAATATTCCGAATCAACGTAAATTTTGATAATAATGCAACGTCTTTTTAAAATGAATTGATTACCAATGAAATATGGATAAAAAGCAATTTTGATAATCATTGTTTGAACAAATTAAAAAAAAATCTAAGATGATGATAATAGTTCTAAGATTTTGCACGGCGATAGTTGCAATTTAATTTCAATGCGAGCATCATCAAATTCACGATTGATTGATATTGAAACTTTAAATCGAAACAAATTGTAACCACTGTGCATAATATATGAAAATAAAATAATCGAAAAATTCTAATTCTAACATCTACATTTGATATTAACAGAGGAAACGATTATGATATATTTTCCAATCATACATGAGCTTTTTCACTTCGTAGGCAAGATGATAACCCTGGTAGTTGGTGTCCTGCTCTGGTTGTGCAGGCCTGTGAACATAATTACTACTCTTGTTCTACCGATCTTGATATTCATAATAAATTTATAGACATATTTCAACAAACTCTTATATTATAATTGAAGATATTTTTTTTTTATTAATCTAATAATGTATAATGTCGAATTTTATAATTTTCTTTATTAATTTTTAAATTAAATTGGTTATTGTAAACAAAAAAACACAATTTCTCTAAAATTATTTAATGTAGGTCTAGATCAGAAGTGATGTGCATTTATAAGGTTGTGTATTTAGTTTAAATTACTCGTTATCTCTAATGCTATACGTGTTGTTTCTACATTTAAATTTACTGTTTAATTCTCGATCAATGAGATACGCCATCAAGTTCAAACCCCACGTGATTTTATATGTGCATATCTATGACAAATGCATAGATAAACTGATTATATATAATAATTAATTGAATTTATTTACGTGTTTCAGCAAATGTGCACATGTATTAAATATGTGAAGTTATTTTAATAATTTTATAGTGAAAGACGTATATATATACATTGTTATAATAAGAGTATTTGTTAGAGAAGAAGGTTCCATCATGTTATATGTTACCTGTTGTTGAATCCTGGCGAAGTGAGCGCATCTGATGGTGCTCTGTTAACATTCGGCTTAACTTTGTTGACCTGTTTCACTGTCGAGTTCATCAATTGATTGGCAGCTGGTGTGATTGCAGCATTCCTATGATTCTTATTAATCACTAAAAAAATAAAATTATCTTAGGTGATTAATAAACAAGAGCCGATTCAATAATGAAGATGGCGATGATTTATTTTTCATGAATATATTTTTTTTAATAGGATCTCATATTATACTCGTTATGATGCGAATGCGGTTTAAAAAAAATACAAAAATAAGACATGTAGAACCTCAAACAATTGATACCAAAGTTATTAAATCTCTGATTGCGAGAAATAGAACGAAGACCCAAATTTATGTCAAATGAATTTCATATCACTTTTTAGCGGAATATTTAATTAAGAATGATATAAAATACGCTTTTATTGCATACAAAAAACATTCTTAATTTAAACGTTTGATAAAAAAACATATATAGATGCAAATACTCATAAGATTATCTGATATTTCATAGAAATGATCAGATGTTTCGAATATATTATATATAGATATAAAATGCGATTTTACGGGGAATTTATAAATGAGTACTTACAACTAATATCTTCTCCTCTTTCTCTAGTCACCTCGCCTGGAATATTCGAGAGGGCACATTTAAATTTACGACATCAAATAACACATATGCATTCATTAGATAATATATATAGCAATAGCAACATTTTAGAACCAATACATAATAAAATAATAATTCATTTGAAAAAAATATAATTTTTCTCTTGATTGTGTGTGATTAAAGTAATTCATACATTAAATTTGAATTTACATCCGAAATTTATTTAAATCATGTTAATAGTTATATTGGATTTTCATGCCTCAATCAATTTACAACGATCAATGCAGAATCATTTTATAATAATTAATATGATTAGTGGGATATTGAGAAAATCGTATCTTATACATTGTAGAATATTTAAATATTTTTTTTATAAATAATATAATGAATTACTGTATATTTATATCAAAGAGAAAAATTTCATTAATTCTTCTATTATAATAATCCTAAAATAAAAACAAAATTAAAATAAATATAACATAAAAAAAACACATGTAAGCATCTTGATTGTCTTCTACCGTAGTCAGGGTGTTTGTTGTATAGTTTTAATTTAAATCATTGATTTTTTATATGCGATAAATGAATTCACATACTAAGATTTGATTGATATTATTGCAGTATGTGAGTTGATTTATCAAAACAATTTTATTTTGAATATATAATACAAATGTACATAATTGTAAGCACTCGTTAATTCAAAGTGCATCGTTAAGTTTAGGATATATATATCTAAGGGTAGAGTTGCAGATGATTCGATTGGAGTGTTTTTGGTTCTAAAATAATAATTGGAAGTAATTTATTAATATTATATCATTGACATCATTATTAATATATTTTTATATTGATTTAATTAATCGAATAAAATAAAAAATGAATATAAAAAAAAATAGTTATAAAAACAGAATTAAAATATATTACATCGTTCTGTAACTGTATAGCATGCATTTAATATTAAAAAAAAATATTCGTGGATACCGAAATTGAATGAATTATGTAGTAAATCAATTTATACTACTGATATTTTATTAAATATGCAATTGTATAATAAGCGAAGATATAATAAATTTTGGCAAACTAAGCAATTCCTAGATGTATCATATTGAAAAAAATGAATTTATGGAAATTTAATTTTCATTGTGCATAGAAGATAATCAAACAGTTGATTTTTAATATTATTGTGATCAATTACAATGAACACTATTTTTGTGTATTATAAAATTTATTGAGCTAATGCATAAAGCTAATAGATTTATTTGATTTTTGTGCAAAGCTGATTATATTATACATGATTTGTATGCGAATATGAAGAACTATGAAAGCTTAGCCCGGAAAATTGAGCTTCGAAACGATTGCTGGAGGTTCCAAAAATTAAATCGCAACCTCTTGTGTATCTACAATATAAATCTGTGCTCATGTGCATAGTAAGAAGACGGTACTATTCAATTGTATATGAATTAATTTTTTTATTGAACCTTTTATTTAAAAATAATCATAGAAGTAAGAAAAATGTAGATAATTTTAACAAATTGTACAGTGCGTCTATCGAAATATTATTTTAAAAATATTTTTTAAGCGATTGAAAGCAAAATTTTGAAGAAAAACATCATTTGCGTCTATGACAATATCTGAATAGTATTTATCAATACAAAAATAATTTGAATACATCACATTTTGCAATAATTCTAATTAAATCTATATTGATTTAAAATATTTAGAGGTATTATCATATCAGCGATGATATTCTAAAGTAATCATATTTTCATTATTTTATCTGAAATTAGCTAAAATAAAATTTTGAAATAAATGAAAAATAATCTAGGCGTGATTGAAAATACTTCTATGAATTATTTATTATAGCAAAAGCTATCAACTAACGGTGCTTCCCAACATTATTTAATAGACAATAAACAGTATGGAATCATTTTCGTATTATGCATAAAAAAATATAAAGAAAATAAATAAAAAAAAATGTCTATAAATCATAGTTGAGAACACGCAGCTTTTAAAATGTTCCATACAACTGTCATAATAAATAATATCAGCCATTTTTTTATGCGGAACATATTGTTAAGTACCTCGTACGTGGACCTTCTTTGGCAACTCTGGCGGTGTGAATGTAGGAGGAGGATGGTGATCATCTGCAAAATACCCCAGATAATATTCCAAAACACCATTATATAAAGTTTGTCTTACTATATCACATTTATAATTAAAATCTATATCTTCAATTTTGAATTATAAACATAAATTAATTACATCCAACATCATCTTAAGATGCAGCTATACATAAAAATACAATTCATAATAATAAAAAAATATGCATAAAATTCGGCACCATTCTTAGATACATCTAAAAAAGATAAAATATTTATAATAAAACTGAGAGTACAGAATTTTATGCATATATACATACATTTATACATTTATTTTATACATAGATATCTACTTACAATTACTACTATTATATCCATGCTGGAAACACTATTTAACATCGAGCTATTCTATAAATATAATAATAGACTAAACTAATATAACACTAAATATACCATAGTCTCATCTATCATATATATTTAAACATAGCATATGATTTTTAACGTGATAGGGAAAGCAAGCATTGTGATGAAATAATAAATCAATAGATACTAAATCTCTGGAATACGATGATCATATCTAATTCTATATCGACTGATGTATATAGGTGATATTATATAGGGAGTAAAAAGTAATTAAAATATCAATGTATGTCATGTAATGTAAAATCTAATTAATTTCATCTAATTTCTGTAACGATTCGCTATATCTACGGAATAGAAAATTAAGTACAGCCAGTAGTTTGAACATATTATCTCGGATGATTGAATTATTAATTTATTTAGGGATTTAGTACCATATATAGTTTACATCATGCATGTGTAGGTACAATAAGCCGACACCTCAAATTGTTTAGAATATTTTTATTGTACACATGCCTTTTAGATTTAAATAAAATCAAAAAGAAGACGAAAGAAGATGTGGTATATGATGAAAATCATAAATCATTTGATAGAGGGTGTGAAGAAGGTGAAATTCGATGTATGGTCATACTTATACTGAGATACTATGTTAAATATTATTAAAAAAAAATATTCTTTGAGTTGTAAGGTGTCGATTAACCAATACCAATCTATTATTTTATAAAAAATATTAACTAAGAAAGGATATTGTAAAAAATTCGCTAATATTTTCAGTA
>JAGXCT010037229.1:4798-36209 GCA_022495035.1 Philopotamus ludificatus | reverse complement strand
CAGTAAATCAAACGAATAAGCTCAGTGAAAACTACTATCATAATTGAGTTGGAGCACTCCAACGTTTAATTTATTTCAACAAAGCAATGGTGAAAACCGCATAGCAGAGGAGAGTGAATTTGAGTGTATTACTTAATTTTAACACCTTAAGACACTTAGTTCTTACTTGCAAAAATGTACTCCTCGTCACCTGTACGATACGACACAGTATGTGTTCAGAAGAAAGGGAGGAAATAGAAAGACAGATAACAGTATTAAAATACACAGAAACAAGAAAGAAATAATACAAAATCAAAATAGAGTGGGATTTAAAAAGTGGATCAAATTTAACACATAGTTCAATCAATGTGGTTTGTGTCTCAACAATATATACATAAGTGTATACATATAGTGATATTAAAACAACACATTTAAATTACCACAAACTTAGAAAATTGTCACTCGCCCACATCACACAAAAAATTAATTAAACCTACTGAAAACAACGTCAAAAAACAATAAAAAAAAACATATAACGTTTAGTCCCCATGCCAGTCGCAAATCGATAGTTACCTGCAAGTCTATATCCATATGATTATATGCTATATTTATTAATAAATCAATCAGACCTTCAGGTAAAAAAATATTATCTGGCAAAGGGCGTAAATGACTTTATCATTATGTACACATAAAACATTTATACACTGTAACATCCCAAAAAAAAATAAAAATCTATTGTTGTGCTAATACACTTTAGCCCGAATTAAATAAAAAAAAATTGAAATTAAAAGTACAACATATATATTGGATTTCTATTGGGGTTACTCCAGCTAAACATCAAGTAATCTAAGAATTTAACGATAAATACTTCACATTTTCTGAGTATTATTTTTTTTATTTAAAAAAAATAACAATACTGTCCCTTTGAACTTCCAAAATTATTATGTACTTGATATAGATATATATTCTGAGAATTTATTATGTACTTTTTAATTTTGACCGGTGTAAAAGAGACGTGTTTTTTTTTTCTTTTAAAAACAAAAATGTATATATTCTACGATGTATGATACGTACTTGCCCTGCCAACCATCTGCACTGCTCGCACACCCTTCCTGAATGTTGCCACTGAACCAACAAACAGACAAGTTTGCTGTTATTATCAAAGCGGAAATAAACCCTTTATCACATACGACACCATGCATGGAAGAAGAGGATAGTCAACTCATTTTTGTTAAACAAATTACGGATTTTCAGAAGTTTGGGTGGTTGTGAAACTAGCATAGGGATTAACATGACAGGAACAATGCATAATTATTCAAATATATGTTCATATGGTGTGCACTGTGTAGCCCTGGGCATGTATGTTATGTACTGGACGAATATCTTATGAATTATCAATATAAATAAAAAGTAAAAAATAATATGTAATCTGTGTATTTTCATGATATACTTCAATATTATTGTAATAAATACTTTAAATTTATCGTATGTATCGTACATGTCGTCATGAGCTGAATATATTAATCACTGGGTATGTAAAATATAGAGTTGCTACCAAAAGTCCAAAACAGTTCGAAATTGTTCATATTTAAACCATATTTCATATCAAAAAAATTATATATAATAAATTCATCTAAATTATTTTACATTGTTTAACTAAAATTATAATATTGCATCTGTTTCTCAAATAGTAAAATGAATTATCTTGTAAACTATCAAAAAATGAAACCTAAGAGTCATATAAAAATATTTTACTTAAATAAATATAATAACGCATGTATTTTTTATTAAAAAAAAATCCATGATGGGTTTATTCTACGCTCAGCATTAACAATATTTATTTCGTCTTCATGACACGACGGTCATCACGATAATGAAGAATTTAATTTTCTTCATGAAAAACCGTAAATATTAAAAATACCAAAGGACGATCAGATTTTTGCGTCATAAAAAATATCAAGTAGTTATATTTTTTAACATTTTCTACCTTTTAACTCCTCCTTAAATAAGATAGAATAAAACGTAACGCTATACATACATTGATCAATACAAACCGGGGAATAAACGAATTTAAAGAACTTGAATAAATCCTATTCAAATATTGAATGATGCGAAACAGTTTCATTAATTTCATTAATTTACGTTAAAAAAAATGTTCTTTTATGATTTTTTGGCGTGATAATAAATCAATTTTATCTATATATTTTTATGCCCTCTGATGTTTTTAAATGTTCTAAAAAGTTTTCTCAGGCCATTGTGTTCGAAAATAATTGTATATAATAAAATACTCCTTATCTAAGAAAAATCAAAACAAAAATTTTAATTGAATTATTAGCAGAAATTGCTGCTTTCTGGCTAATTAAAGTTTAATTTAGGTCTAAATATTAGAAGATTATGTTTAAGGTTTAAAACAATTGAATAACTTAAGATAATTAGACACGTTCTTTTGAACGAAAACTTTTGTATAGTAAAAATTCCTATCACTCATTTTCTTTTTATTAGTATCAGTTTTCCATTAGTATTGAAAATGTAAGGATTTGATAGTTGTAGATAGTAATTTAATATGTAGAAATTTATCTAGTGATATTTTCTCGATAGAAGCAGAAGAAGAAAGTAATGATGAGAATGACCAAATGTAAATATTAGGTACATACCAGACTTTTAAATTTTATATTGAAATATAAATATTATTCCGAATAAATAGTTATTTTCATATTTACAGAAAATAACCATAAATACAGGTATAATATTTTTTTCTCACATTATAACTATTATGAGATTTAAAAAAACAATAAATTACTTAAGAATTACAACTTAAATATACTTGATATAGTGAAAAACACAAGTAATATTATTATATTTTTCATGATAATATGATAATTTTTACTACAGTTTGATGAATTAATAATACATAAAATGATGAAATATGGCTTAAGTGATTAAAATTGACAATTTCGATATGCTGCTTTTTGGCAGCGACCGTATTATTGTATTATTTACGTGAGATTATTAAATACTTTCTTATAACAATTTATAAGCAAAATGATGCAAAGAAAAACAATATACTTTGGCGCTCTCGTCGACAAATACTCTCTGCGGTAAAATACTATCAGCCAAATATTATTCACAACAGTTAAAGGCATCAATCATACTTGTTGATCACAAAAAAATATTTTACGAATATGATAATTCAATGAATTTGATTCGATCTATGGGTTTCATTGAATATTTTTTTGTGATCAATAAATATGCAATTGTTAATAATACACCAATACATGATCGCGTTATTACTGGGGCTGCAACATGAGTGATTTTGCAGATGGTGATCCAAATATTAATGAGAAAAAAACAATATTATAGCGTTTTAATACAAATATCTGGAATGAGGAAAGCGTTTTTTGTTTCATTATGGGATTTATCGTACCCTCCATACAACCTCTGTAGGTGTTCAGACCATGTTTCACCATTCCAGTCTGCATCATGATCATTCCCACATCTGTAAAAAGCCAGAATACCAACAAAAGAAAAACACAATGTATGTATCCAACTTTCCTTATAGTTTAAAGGCTGCATAAATGTCAGTTAATGTATTAACCAACACTGAAATTAGTGTGTAATATTTTGCAATCATGCCCTTTGTTTGTAAAAAAATTGTGATATACAAAGACTGTCTTGTGGGTCTTTAAAAAAATTATGATAAATAAAAATTATATACATAAAAATTAATAATGGAAGCCTGAGGGCCCAGGGCAATCAGTGCAAATGTGTTGTTTGTATGAATGTTGTTGTGGTTTGTAAAATATGTACAGGAAAAAGGAGCACTTTTAAATAACATTTATCTAAAAGTATCATAATAATTTTCATTTTGAACATGTTTAATTGTACTATAGTCAATCGATCACAAAGAAAACTGTCGAATGAAACAAATCATGTGATTATGAGCGATCTGCAAGGGGCAAGCAATCAACAAACCAATGTATGTACAATGTAAACGATCGCGCAATCTATCGAATTGGGCAATATTATAATACAAACCACGATAAAACCTGCGATAAAATTTAATTTATATCATTCTATATAAATGTTCTTTATTTATTACTGGTTTTATGGCGAATTATACACCAGGTACAGTGAATATGCACAAGAGTGGGTTGCTTGCCGCTCACAAAAATAAAAATTCATTTAAACTCTCTTATATTTTCAATAAAATACACTCTGACTCTGCCTCCTAGTAAAGTTTTTAAAAAATGTGGAACTTTTTTACAAATATCATTTATACATTAGCAATATGAAATAACAATATATTTAAAATTAGAAGGAAATCAAATGAAAACCAACTCATTCTAAAAAAAAATTGAACAAAATCATGCAGTTTCGATATATAAAAGATACTGTGCAATAGGGGGCTCAGTGTGAATTAAAAATTTTAAGACATTCTGCGACAATCTTAAAAAAAACAATCCCATACCAGCGGAATCTATGTTCGTCATGCGATGGATTACATGTCGTTTAAATTAAAAAATAAATAACACTTCATCTTAACACAACTCATGAGATATCATCATAACGTGAGCGATTAAGTTGTACCAGAAATATTGCAATAAAGAATAATAAGTAGATATGTAAAATTTGCATTCGTGAGCCAAAAAGACAAGAATAAGAAGAATGAAAAAATATGGGCAAAAAAGGCTCAGGCGAGTGATAGAAAGTCAATTATGAACAAAATTTTGCACAGTACAGGGCTACATATAAATGTATATCTATGTTTGGTAATACAAAGTCTTTTGAGTATTTTCATTATATTCAGTTACCTAGTTCACCCCCAATTTTCCTTTGCTGGGCGGCCACTAAAATGATCCGCAACATATAAGCATTATAATATTGCCATCTTTATAAAGGTTGAATTTATTTTTTTGTTTTGTTTCACAAATGGAAAACGATTCAATATAAAAATTTAAAATGTAAAATGTGAAAAATAAAAAAAATATAAACATGATGAGTCATTTTGTTTTATGTTATTGTACAATTTAAAGATGTTCTTACAGAGAGTAACTTACAATCATTGAAACAGTAATAAAATTAATATATATCAGATTATTCATAAATAAGATGTTATTGAAATGAATAAATTTTCAACTCACAGTTTTTGCATTTGCATTTCTTAATTAACGTTTCGTCCTTTATGTCGTCGTGGCAAGCCTTACAGTAGAACCACGCCCTTTAAAAATATTAATAAATTAATAAACAATTTTAATGTGATTACAATAAACATCAGAAAATCATAATTTATTATATTATATAAAAAATTGTAAAAGAAGTGATTCTAAAATATTATATCAATTATTAGCCCAAAGTCTTTGCGATCTTTCTGTTAATTTTTTGATCTCTCACATGTAAAACAATCCTGGCTTGAAATTATTTAATTATTCGAATTGATTAATCAAATGTTATTAAACAATCGTTAGAAGAAAATAGCATATGTTGTCTCATGTTCAGAGATATAATACTCTAAACTTAATCACTAAATATAATTTAATTAAAGATATAAAAAAAAATAAGGGATAATAATAAAATGATATTTGTTCTAATGTAAAAAAACTAAAAAGAATCGTTTTTATTTCTCTAATATTAATAAATAAATATACAGACCGTTTAACTTCATCTGCAGATTGAGCAATAAAAAATCCTTGTGTATTCGCTTGTATTTTAGCACCCCTGGGATTAATAGATATTTTGCTATCGTTGCCTTCTTCACCGCCCTTGATTTCGATAGCAAGAAGAAGTAGTTTTAATTTTGTAAAACACAATCTGAAAGATTTACATATAATTATAATACTGCCCTATTCACGATTCACTAAATAAATTTGTCATAAATAAATTTTAGCATTCCGATATGTCGCAATTTGTATAAAAATGATATATTACAGATTTAGGCGTAATTTAAACTATGTATGTAGTAACTATGTATTTGAATCGATGAGCTACTCATAGAGCAGATAAATACTAAGCATTGTATTAGAAAAAAAAATCTATAGTATGATAATGTAATATAATAAAAAGTAATGAGTAAATTATTTATTCGCTGAAAATTTTAGCGTGTTTTGTATTGTTGAAAGTGCATTTTTCTTAAATATTGTACGGTTTAACTATTTTTTATTTATAATATCGGAATGATTTTTGAATATAACATGCACACTGGAATAAATTATCATTTTCAATGAAATGATAATAAGATATAGGACCCAAACATACATACATACAGATGTACGAATACAGTTTCATGCAATGACAAACTAGCAAAGTTGCAGGAGTATTTATATTAATTATTTTTTATAATAATTATAAATAAAATATATATTAGGATATTTTTGAAAATAACTGATAATATGTTTTTTTATACCTCGATTTATGTTATAGATTTCCTTAGCTTTAAACAAGGAATCCTTACAAAATTATGTGAATTGAATAAAAATCACGCAAATTCAGATCAGAGTATAAAATTTGCGTTAAAAAAATATTGACGCCTAGAGCAAATCATTGTTAATTTTAATATAATGTCAGTATTTTTCTTTATTATTAAATAAATTTGTTTAAAAATTATATATTAGTTCCGAATTTTATTGTATATTTGTTGTAGAGATCGAACTAAGTTATTATTTTAAATAATTCATTTTTGGGGTTTTTTTTATAGAAATCATTGCATAAATCGAGTGATAAATATATTTTTTATATGGGGAAAATACATAAACTATCACAAAATAGTGCATTAGCGGAATGAAAGGTGCAATACAAATAATGTGCACTAATCCTAATGCTGTATTAAATTATTGCATATTTACTACATATTGTTTGGATTAGGACACATTATTCAAAATTTACGACAGTATTTGCTAATAAATTCATAGACAGACTAGCAGGAATTTTGTTTAGGATGATTTTCATTAACAAACATCTCTCAAATACGATTGGTTTGAATGCATGAATATTAATTGATTTTTAATACCATTAAAAAATATTCTTACATGCGTACATATAAAGTGAAGCTCGTTTGAGATCTTTGAGTGATTTAAAAAAAAAAACGTATTTTCCCTGATGATGCTCAGAGAAGCGATGAGTTTCACTGTATATATAGATATTGATTGATTCGCAATTTAATTTGACTAAGATTTCACCACTATTATTGTTAAAAGCCATGGATAATGTCAATTAATGGAATAAAAAACTACCAAAAAAATTATACTCAAATGAAATTGTAATATGTTTCACATAGCATTCATTTGAATATTGCAAAATATAGGGCGGATAGGGATCGCCTTACTCGCTGGCCTGCGGGAAGGTCATGCCAGTAAATGAAGGAGAAAGAGTCTCTGTGTACATCTCACAACCAGTTCCCTGAAGATAATCGTTCTGCCACGCTTGTGTATCAGGGGACTGCAAAAACATAATAACCAAACAATTCATCCCACTGTGCACAAAATTAAAATATTTTTTAGCATCAATCCAGTCACCATAACATTTTAGTTCCAGTCATCCAACATATCGAGTATATAAAATAAGACATTGCCTAGATGAACAATTATTTAAGCACCTCAAAATTTCGGAAGCCCGAGAAACTCTTAGTCAATACAAACCGATACCCACATATATTTTGCGTTGAAAATTAGTATTACAATTATCAATATTCACTCATAACCTTGTCGACAGATAGAAAAGCTGTATAATAAATACATATACATATATATTAGCTGAGGTAAATAGTATCAAGCAAAAGAATAGGGCACCAAGCGACATATAGTTAGTCAGATGTCGGTACATGTAAGGGAAGCAGTTATTGCAAAAGCCCATATGTTTTAAACATTTGAACATAGATGCAACATCGATTGATCTCATCACAAGAATTGTGATATTGCAATGAACGCACTAACATGAGGACTTTTGATAAAAGAACCCAGTATCAACGACATACCATAATGTCGAATGGCGCTACATCGAAACGTTCATTGGTTTTTTGTTTGTTCTTAAATTTTGCATGCTGTGTTTTGTAATATGTAACATATATTAGACATTTATTATTCAAGCAGTATGCCCACATTTAATATTTTCATACACACATAAAATAATAATAAATAATAATAAAACAAAAAGAGTTAAACATTTACTACACATTATATAGATGTACTAAACAATTAGACAGGAGGTACACTGAAGACATTGCATATGTTCAAATATTTAACATGGTAATATGTAGGGGCTTTTGTACGTTCCGACTTACTCCGTTGCCTTGGCAAATGGCATGTCAATAAACGAAGGGCTAAGTGTTTCAGTGTACATTTCCATTCCTGTTCCTCTTAAGTAGTCATTTGTCCACACCTGCATATCCGGAGACTGCAAAATTACATCAACACAGCTGCCCGATTAGATTCTTTATAATATATGATTTTAAAAAAATATTAAAAAGTACGAATTGCTTCATAAAATAATATTTTTTTGATCCAATACTTATATTAAAAGTATCCATTCTTTTTGATTTTTTAAATAAAGCATTTGAAATATGGCGAAAAAATACATTTATTATTATTTTTCGATCTTTTGCGGATGTTACCGTATAAAAACTGGGATAATTGATCTGATAAAATATAAAGTACATCCCATTCCTTCCGATGTTAGCTGGCTATTGGGTACCCCAGGTTTTTGATTTTTAATGTCACAAAGTATAAATATTATAAATTAAATTAAATTATTGTCCTTTATTATCTGCAATTGGGAAAAAAATAAAACCAACAATATTCCCTTCTGTTGATATGTTTTTTCTCGCTCGCATCCCATACTATGTACCGAGTGCGAGTAAAATCGTGCGGTTGACACGAGTGGCCAGTGGAGTTAAAATAATCCTTTATTAAAAAAAACAGTCAAGATATTGATGAAGAATCAATCTCTTAGTTCTTAGTTTTAACATGAAAAAAACAATTGGTGTTTTTGTCTAAAGATACGCACAAACGTTTGTTCAGGGTTCAAGAAAACCTTTGGAATAAATTTATAATATATTACAATACCGTGTAAAAAGAGAATCAAATATTAATGCGAATGAATAAAAACAGTGTTTCGTAATCAAAAGTTAAGTTTTAGAATAAAATTAATTAATCCCAATATTATTCATTTAATGAGGGACAACTAGAAAATTGTTCATATTATATTAGTTTTTTGCATTGAATAATTTTATAATATTTTTCCGAATAAAAATAAAAAGCAGAAGCACTTTTCTTTTAAATTATATTAATGCATTTTTTCGCCATAGATATATCGAAACAGTTTAAGACTTCCTATGAAGATTAAATTAACATTGGGCAGCAGGATAATAACACATATGACTTTTAAGGGCTTAGAAATTAATGACACAATTGGTATATAAATAATATTGTCATTATTTTTCTTTCAAATTAATCGTAGTATTGTATGTAGATTAAATAATTAGTAAATTTTAGTACAAACTTAAATACGCCACAATACACCACCTTATTAATAATTCAATTAACACATATATTGATAATTTATTTAATAAATTAGTTAAACATATATTAATATGGACGAACATTTAATTAAAACATATTACACAATGGATTAAAATATATAAGTTTCATTCATCATTTATTTAATATATATGATGAATGAAATCATTATGAATATGTTCAGAGCTTAATATTTAATTTATGTAATTGTTGTACATAAATATCTTGATTTATCAAGCTCTGATATTATTAGATAAGCGATTAATTCCTCAGCCTCTAGATATAAATTTTGTTAAGATATTATTCCTCGATAATGAAGGATTTGGAATATTCAATTAGTTTACAATATATTTAGAAATATATTATTTTTATATAGGAACAACACGTATTTAATTCGTATTAAATTATATGTACATTTAATTAGAACGTATATCTAGGAAAATGATCTTAACAAAAATACAATTATTTTACTACATAAATATAAAGAAAAGTCCATTAATATTCTCCAAATTCCTCCAATTGAAATCCCAAGTGCCATCACCGGAATGTAAAGATAAACTGAAAATATTACATACATTTAAGAAGCACAGACCTCGTAGTGCTCTCATGTAAAATTTATTCGGCTCCTCCTGTTTCGATATCATTATAATATATTAAGAATTGAAATAAATACCATTTATTTATAAATAATCATAAAAGCAAGTATTTTTTCATTAAATAATATAAACACATTTTAAAACAAAGTAAATGCTTCACACAAATATTTAAAAAAACATATCCTGTAAGATTATTTTATAATCACTTTTGTAGTATAAAAAAATGCTTAAAATATATTTTTGGGATTGAATACTTACAGTTTTAAAACTTCTCATAGCGAAGAGATTGGCCATCATCGTTGAAAAGCCAGGTGCTAAGCAACTCTGCGCAATGAATCCTAATTTAAGTTCAGCTAAGCAGATGACGTCATCGCCTTGCTTCCAATCCCACGAAGGAATATTTAATAGGTACGCCTAAAATAATTATATAACATAAAAAAAATACATATATTTTCCGAGAAAATATAAAAATAATTCTAGACCACTCACTTTATTATGGTATTGCATTAATTGAATTATAACCCTAATATCATCTGAATAATTTTTTATTGAAATAACCCTCATAATATTTGCTGCATCTTCAGCATCCGGATCTTGACAATATTTGTTGGCAAGTACGAGACATGCATCCGCTTCGTGAACCTGTTGAAAATCACATTATTAATAAATCTTAAATTAAAAAATAATTTTATACTCATAAATAATAAATTTATTTGAAATATTAATACAAAACATTTTTAGGGATTCTATATATACGTAAATATAATAAGTATATTGTGTAAAATTGAGAATGTAAGTTATATTTTAAGTGTTAAACATGTAACTAAATTACTAATAAAAATATGTTCATCTGTTATATAAAATATTTTATTGATAAAACTATCAATTCTATGTGCAGAATCTAATAAAATAACAGCAACGGTGATAATATACTAGAATTAATGGCAGTCATTAGATATTTTACTATATATTCACTATCGATCTAAATTCTATTCAAAACAAACTATAAATGTGTTCGAAATAATTTTAAAGCTAGAACAATATGATTTTTATATTATTAAACATGCAATGATATTTTTTTTTAATTAAATATAATTATCAATACATTTCTTACCTCAATATAATCTAAGGCATTAATTAAGTTTACGCTATAAAATTTTATCATTGTAGAGGAAAACAAAGCTTACCAAATGTATCAATGGTAAAAAATTACGTAATCTACGTTATTCATACCTATACTTTGAGTGCTTATGAAAGCCCATTTATAAATGGACTCTGTAATCAGACAATATAAAAAAAACAGGTTAACTATGCTCGTTAATTTTTTTCTATGATATCATCGTATCATAATCTACGTAACTTATTAAATATTTTGATATTGATAGATGTTAATTACATACAACACACATACTGCCATGCTATAGTAGGATAAAATAATGGATGAAGGTTTTAAATGTCAAAATAAAATATTAATTACAATCCATAGTTAGTTAATAGAAACAAACCATCTAGCAGAGAACACTGATGCGTAATCATTAATTCACAATTAATAAATGTATGTGGATATACAAAAAAATCAATTATTTTAATTAAATATAGCTAATTTTTATATAAATATTGGCTTCGTTATATATATTTAAATGATTACATGAATGTAAAAACGGTTAATAATGTAAAATATTTAATAACTATGGTAAAGCGGAAAGAATTTGTAAGATACAAATTAATTCAGCGACATCTGAAAAAATGAAATTTATAAATAAATTATTATATAATGTAAAAGCTACGTAATGGAATTGTTACTGAGTTATATTGATGCCGAGAATTACGTAGATCCTATACAATAAAATGAAGAATAAAACGCAGTGGCTTTCTCCATCACAATTACTCACTTCGACCCATTGACCTAAATAAAGTTTTTCTTTGTGTTTGGTCGGATATTTTTGGTGTAATTATTTATGAATTATTAAAAGCTGACCAGATTATTATATCAATAATTCTTGCAATAACATGATTAAATAATTAGATCTATTGAGTAGATTAACGAATAATTACTGGTTTTCTAAGAAAGCAATAGTATTTTTAGGGAATTATTATTTTTTTTACTGAAATATTTCATTATAATTTTGGTCATAATTAATTATAAAAAAATATCTTTTAAAGATAATGTCACCAATTATTCGTAAATTATTTTTTTATATTTTATAGATAGTTAAGATTTTAAAAATAGGCCTGAAGATATTGAGATTTAATTGAAATCGTTTCAGCAAATTTAGAGTCAGATAACTGCATTAAGAACGAAGTAAAAGAGCTGAAACAATTAAGGAAGGACTAAAAATGTCATAACAGCTGGAAAACGACACTAATTTCGATTGAGCTTAACAATTTGAAAAGGTGTTAATTTTATGATAATCGGAACAATAAAATGAATCTTGGTTAAAATAATTGGTAAGAATAATTTGAAAGAGTCAGCTGGATTTACTGAGTTCGAGTAAGAAACATTAAATTCATAAAAAAGGATAGAATGTATATGAAAAAGACATTTATTTCTTTCCGCTTTACCGTATATTAATAATTAAAAATCCAGATTTGAGAAAATTAGAATCTAAAGCCATAATAAAATATATTTTTAATGAAAATATTGATATATACGTTTTATATTATCATATGAATATTATGTGTTTATATCATATGAGTAATGTTTATATATCCTGTCAATGCATTGCGGATAATACTAGGGTTTTTATCGGGTTACATATGGGAGAATAGCAGAAAGGCAGATATAATATATTGCACGTTTAAAACAACCAACCACAATCAAACATGGCTATAATTAATATAGCCACTTTGTTGATTACACAACAATTACATCCAAGGAAGGTTGGTCATTTGCGACTGACCTTTACTCTTTGGAGATCGATGGGATTCATGATGGTGCCTTGGAAGAATTCCACGGTAGTGAAGTGCCTCTTGAAAAGTCCTTCCAGCTCCAAATCTGGTGGTTTCCTGCCATCACATCACCATTAACACTTACTACAAAGCGATCATCTAACATGGTGAAGGCCATATTATAACAAATAAATTGACAGAGACCGATGGTAAGAAAAAAAGACGGATTATCTGACGAGCCTTCGTGGTGTAATTTTATATAAAACCTCCCTATCGTCTACCAAACTACAGCGTTCTCTCGCCTCGATGAAGATGCCTCTCTGAATGCGATTGCGGTTTGGCGAAATAATAAAGTGATTCCAAATTTACCATGCATACATGACATTTGCGTATCTATTTATCCAAATACTGATTAAACGATCGTGAAATGTGATATCAGATTAGCCCAGCAATAAATGGAGGATACAATTGATCTCGACGATTTAATAAAAAAAAAAAAATTCTTTGCGAGGGCTGAAAAAATATGACATTTCTCATAGTTCTATTGATATAAATTCAAAATGTACAAAGCCAATATGTATTGTTTGCTCAATAAAGAGATGATAATGTTCAAAATTTTGAAAAAAAAAAAAATAGTATCAACCCTACTAAAAAGTGAATTATAGAAAAATATACACATAAATTATATTAATGTATTAATAGTTCAAAAAAAATTTAGAAAAAAGTGATTTTGAAATGACTGCCGTGCGTTTTTCATTTTCCATTGCTTTTTTTCACGCCTAACCTTAACGCGTTCAAGATCGACAGCGTTCATCATTGTACCCTGAAAAAACTCCACAGTGGTGTAGTGGCGCTTCAGTAAGCCCTCCAGTTCTAAGTCCGGCTCTTTCCTGAAATGTCATGCTCCAAGTGAACCGAAATCGGCAATTATTCCCTAATCCTATGCATGTATGTATATCAAATACAAAAATAAATGATTTAAATTATGAATATCAATATGAATTTAATCTTAAATACTCTCTGAAGTAAGCTGAATATGCTGTAAGTCAATATTTATATTGAAAAGAATAATAATTATTGGATTAAATGTGTTAATTATAAATTGATATAATATTTTTTTGCATATTTACCTATGTAAAAAAACTACTTCTACGTCCACATCCTCTCTGTCTTCATGAAGAAAGTCTTTTAAAAAATGACTCACTGATTCATATGTGATATGTCCACACACCACAATGTGCCTGGTAAAAATTTTCAAGAACGTATAAGGTTTAGAAATAAAATATTAATTTCATATAATAAATTATTAAATCATCTATCTATCCATGCTTTTAAATTATCACAAAGCATGTTGGAGTTAAAAGTTGATTATTATTGAATTTATTGGGATTTGATAACTCCAACATATAATTCTTAAATATAATTATGAAAAAAACATCAATTATTCATTACAAATTAAAAAAAAACGACATTGCAATAATTATGAATAATTAAATTATTATTTAAAATCAAAATGTTATTGCTATATATTAAATATATATATACAGTTGATTAATTTAAGATTAATATACATGTGTGATAATTATTTGCAATGTTTTCAATCAACAACAAAAATGTTTTAAATCAACTACAAAATTTATTATATCAATATAGGAAAAATAAAAATAAAAAAAACATTACTACTGTAGTCCAATTTTTACCAAATGCAAATGGTGGGTTGGTTCTATCAACCCATGTGGCGTGCAAATGGCTGCCATGCATACTATTCAGCAGGCTAAAATATTTTACAAGAATGGAATAACAAATTTCAAGGAATTATTGTTTTCTACACTTACATGATATCAAACATATAAAATGAAACTGTAACAACCTCTGATGAAAACAAAAGTTGAGTTGATCATGAAATTGGGAATGGCTTGAGGTCTGGCAATACCGGATGCAGATAATTCGGTAAAACCAAACTCGATCCATCATACTTGTCCAAATCTAAAGACAACGCAATGAACCTACGACTTACGTCTAATAATGTATGTTTTTATTTAGTGTAAAGTATAATATAACAATGTAACTACAGCCGAATCCGCTAGCGGCTATATCTTTAAAGAAAAATATCATGTCCTAAATGCACACAGCCTTGCCACGCTCTATTTTCACGAAATGTGGTTATATATAATATATATTTCTAAATTAGTAACAACAATATTTTTATTTTCAAAACATTTATTTGCAACAGTATCATTTAAATGACAATAGGATACAGAATACAACGTGCAGGTTTTTTTTGACAGACAATCTCTTTACATTCAAATATATCAGACTACGAACACGTCACAACAGTCTTAAACGTGACTAAATAGACCAAATAAAATTTAACATTTCTGTATTTATTTATTTATTAATCAGGTTATATAGCCTAAAAACTTTCAAATCAAACTACTGAATACTAGAAGAACGTTGTTCATAAGTATACACCGACAAACCATTCCAAATGTACAACATTCCTCTGAGAATACTAATTTCACCTAAATGGATACAATCACAACACTAAAATCTTCCAATGAGACACCATTTACGAACATTTAAATAAATAGACGTTTGTCGATAGCAAATGCATAAGGATTAATTCCTCTTTCGTAAAACAAGTGTCGACAATGAAGCGTGCTAGGAAGAGATAGAGAGAAAGACAGAGTAGAACATAGGAGAATAGGATTACAGTTGTCACAACACGAAACACAAACAGGAGTAGCAGAGGTTGCCGGGAGTCACGCTCACCTGCGTCCTCGCTCGTTCTTCAGTGTGCCGCCATACTTGGGCCTAGTCCCGATCAAGTCAATAATCTCTGGGATACAACTGGCAAATATCGCCTACACGCCGACAGACAAACAAGACATACACATTGGTGGTCACTCGCCGTTGTACACCGAACAATGGGAGAACACAAACCTACGTCGGGTTCACTGAGATGTTGGCCGACGTCCTCGACGCGCGCGAAAAAGACGCGTTACGCTCGATCTTACATGTACGAATGCGACAAACATCTCAGTGAAGAGGAGGAGATTAAGGGATTGTTAGAACACATAAGAAAAAGTTCAATTAAAAAAAAAATACAACATAAGATTAATGCGGAAATCAGTTTTTTTTGTAAATATATATAATTGACATCTCTCAGCTACCTGCTCTTTCTCATTGGTCTCTCTTCAAAAAAATAGGCAAGAACGGATCCCACTCTCTCGTACACTCGCTCAATATTAGTGATTATATATATTAGTGATTAAATATATATATAGATATGAAAAAAGTGATTAAGTGTGAACTCTCACTCTCGCGTCCCCGTATCCAGCGTTTTGGATGGGAGTACGGGCGGCGGCACTGGCTGTGTGTGTTTCTTGGGACATGGTGGTGCTGGAACTAGCGCTACAGCGTGGCAGCAAGGCGTCGTGTGCAAGCAAAACATATCAAAACGTATGGCAAAACCGCAACAACACTACTCATTTACAACATTACATGAGTTCTCAAAAAATCGGTAACTATGTATCAAAAAAAAATATCTCTTGGATGTTCAAAAAGTGTAACAACCGAATACAAAAAGTATATGTATATTGTACAGAGTAAATGAGCGTCCGACTTTATGCCACTCTCGCTCAAGAGGAAAATACGTACGGGATGCTGGTGGTAATCGGGAGCTTTTTGTGACAGAAGGGGATGCATACAGACCGAGGAGCGGGGGATATGTATCTAGTCCTTACTGAGCATGCGCCATGGCACCAAGAAACCAACACTAGTAAAAAGGTAATAAGTACTGCAAAAACAAACTCTGCATTCAACTCAATCAACTCTTGTTATATTATTTTAATTTATATATATGTATATTAAAATAAAAAATAGAGTAGAACCAAAGTAAAGTGGACTTAGCAAATTTGGGCAGCGGTACATGGTGACATAAGGGAAGGCGCCAGCGACGGCTCAATTGGTCGTGGTTAATCGATCCGTTAAGTCACCAATGGCCAGACCCGTGGCAGCGCAAGCATTAGTTGTGTTAAGTGTTAAGGAGCGCGGAAGGGGCGGTACCTGCGACGAATGTCCTTGGAGTACTTCCCACCATACTTGTTCCGCTGGGCCGCCAGCTCCGTGATTTCAGGGATCCAGCTGGCGAACACAGCCTACCGACACCCAGCACTTACTGAACCATCAATGCCTATCGAGTTTTTCCTACTAAATATTCCGCCCGACTAACTAATAGCGTTCAACTACTACCGAGTACGCCTACTTACTACTATGAAAAACCTAATCTGGCAATTAAGATCCAATAAATTTTATTGGAAAATTTTTTAGAAAAAACTTGGTAGTATACGTAGCTCAAATAAAAAAAAATATATGCCTTCTAATCAATCGATTATATAGAGATATATAGAGAGAGAGATAAAATTCGCATTTCGATTATACACGTTTGATTAAAAAATTTTATGCTATATAGTAGACTATGCGCTTTTAAAGATACTATGCTGTCGGTTTTAAAAATGGCGTAGCATTTTATTTCTACAAGGCTGTGTGGCAATGAGCATGATATGTTTGGCTGTAGTGAGTCATCGTAGGTTCTTACGTTGTGAGAATATGATTAACATGTTTGATGTGTTATTATTTTTATTTTGCCATTCCAAAATAATAATAAAACAATAAAAAAAACGATAAAAAAAATTAGGAGATTTAAGTTAATAATAAATAAAAAAATTAGGAAAAAGGTATTGAAATTATAATGTGCAACCACATTAGAAGCAGTGTCCTAATTCTGAGATATCACATAATGTAGTCAATGTAAAGCACATAATGAAAATAAATACATACATCATGCACTCTTTTTAAAACTCAAAAAAAAACATAAAGTGAAATTCTAATAGATATCTAAACAGATCAAATGCATTGATCTTGCATCTATATTAATCCATCTACTGACATAATAGAAGATTTTTATTTTAAAAAAGCGGCATAAGAATAAAATTATATTAAGAAACGACACATAGATGAGAACGTAGAGAAAATAGAGAATTTCTGATAGAACATCCACATCAATATCGAATGTCCGAAGGCATTGATATTTCATTTATATTATTGTGGATGAGTAGAGAACACAAGACATCTGACGCCACTGATGCCACCAGTTGATCGGCAACAATGATATGCACATCAAATGCATTAGCAATCGGCATTGCGTATTATATATCGATTTAAAAAATGCGTCATAAATTGCTAGCTTGCATTTGATTACAAATAAATTGTGCAGATCAACTCTTCTATACCTCTTTCCGTGTTCACGCTTCAGCTCGCCACTGTACTTGGACCTACTTCCTACCAGCTCTATAATCTCAGGGATGCTACTGGCAAACATTGCCTGCAATAGACAACGGTGTTATAATACTTGCAGGCTTTCGGACACTGAATGTTCACCATTTTTATTCAAGGTAAGATTAGAAAGAAAGTATATGTCATTCATAGTGAGCTTTTTCGCACTATACCGATACCACGGTACAAATAAACATCAGACAAAAGCAAGTCATAAAAATGCTCTATGGTTTTACAAACAAGAAAAAAGAATCTATGGAGAAAACTGTATTATTTTTAATACAAATAATATAATAAGCGAAACAATAAGCCAGTATTACACAGCCATGTTTGTTATTTATCTTAAACAAATAAAAAACATGCACAACATAATAAAATTTGGAAAAAAACTGAATGTAAAATAAGGTAAAAAATTTAAGTATGTGTTAATGGTTATGAATTATCTTATTTATATATTTCCTGATATGTTTAATCTGTTATGTATTCATGATATTAGTAACATATATGTGATACAGGTTTTTGTGAGGAACCTATCTGACTCACTGTCCGAACTATCCTGCTCAGCGACTATGGGCCGAGAAACCTGAGATAGGAATCATTTTTTGAGACTCAGACAAAGTGAAATAGCCACGACCAATGCTCATACTCAATGTTGCCAAATTTATATAGTAAATACACACATGATAGACGTTCAATTTTGCATACTTCGAATTGAATTTACTTAATAACTAAATATAATATAGTGGGCGTACGGAATGGCAGTGTAGTTTTTTTTTACTTAAATATTTTTGAATATTGAAAAAAAAAAATTACGTATGCAGTAAAAAGTTAAATAATTCCCGATTTAATTATGCATATTTAAAAAAAAAATAACCATGGAAAAAAACTTTTTTTTGGACATTAATGATAGTAAGTATTATGAACGTTCAAATTTAAACATAAATTATTTCCTAATACCCTATCGTATATTCCATATTTTATTCATAGTAAAATATAATCAAGGATGAATGTTGACCATAGTTTTTTTTGTCGCCAAATTTTAAAATTTACTGCATTTAATATCAATGTACAAATAAATATGAAGAATTGAGTTTGATTATTTCCATTCCCTATATAAAATATCAAATGGCATTCATTAAGCATTATCATGTTTTTTTTTTTTAATTCTGCAGGTTAGCAGGCATGCAAACTTTTACTCTTTCTGCATACATACTTATAATTTACATACAGATTAGAATTATAATTATATAAGCTGATATATGGCTTTAATATGTTTATATTAAAGCAATATATTAAGTCAAAAAGGGCATTCAACGTACTATAATGCAATTAAGTATACATTATAATACTCACACGAATAACTTAAATAATTTCAATAGTCTTCTATTAAATTAGGATAAATCATGTTCTTTAAAAAAATATTTTATCATTAGAAATTGTTCTATTGATAAATTATCGGCATTAAGTTGTTTGATTATGAATTGCACATTATTTTGTGATTAATTATTGAAACTTTTTTGAGTTGAGTGTGATGAAGTAGTGTTGTGATTTGTGCTAGGATTTTATTAATTCAATAAAAATAAAAATATGATTAATTGGGAATAATATAAAAAACAATTAGGTCGTTTATAAAATAAAAATTTAAATGAACATCACTCAAAACAATTAATAATGAGGTATTCGATGATGAAATGTTTATCTTCAATATGACTTATGATGACACAATTTCATTCAACCACTCTTTATCACTTCAAAAATAAAAAAAACCCGTAATTTTTCAGTTTTGATTTGATTAAAATGTTCTGCGAATGTTTCATGAAAAAATCGATATGTTCAAATGTTGATTATGTGAAATGTTATTCATAATCGAATAACTTAATTTAGATTTGCAGAACATGAATGGCATTTTATTCGAATGAATTAGAACCCATTATCGAGAATGGTACCAGGAATAATTCAATAATTATGTATATATAGAAGAAGTAAATTACATTGATTACAAATACAGATAACAATAGAGAAGCATAGCATAGACCAAGATTCCTGGAGTTTTCGCGCATTCAAAGGGTCAGTAGCTTTAGATTAAATCATTCCACGTCGATTCCTAAACAGTTGTACTCAATCAATCATGCTACACCGATTCCATTCACACTACTAACAACAAAATGTCAATTCAAGATAGAGATGTAAATATTTTGTGAACTAATATTGACTCAAATAAATTGGATAAACAACATTGAGTTTATAACAGTAACAAAATAAAAACCAAAAACATAACCATAAGAATGAAATAATAAAGGAAAGTATACCATAAAATAAAAATATATCAAACGAAACTAAAGTCAACATTCAATACCTTCACAAACATTGCCACAAATATTTGGTAATTTAAATTTGGTAATAATTGAAATTACACTTACCAAGCCGACAAGGAGGAAAAATACCAAAAATGTTCTTCCGAGAACCGTTTGGCAGTACACGTCGCCGTATCCCACCGTAGACATAGTCACAATGAGAAAATACACACAAGTCCAATACGATAGCTGTTGGGGATTGCTGAACTCCAAAGGATCCCCAGAGTTCTCCAACTGAGATGAAGAAGCAAATTTCATAATTAAATATTAAACAGATTTCAAATCTAAATATGCGATCAATCAATTAAAACAAATTATACAGCAAAGATCGTTTCCTTTTGTATTATATCGAATCTAGCTATTCTAATCCCCATATAGTATCCTATCGCATTTGTTTTGATATCACTACTATAAATAATTAAAAAATCAGCTTAAAAAAGCTTGCATCTTCTGAATCGATGAAAATATCTGAAAATTCCTCGAGAAAATATAGTAATGGATTCCTCAAGAAATAAGTTAGACAAGAATAAAGATACATTCTGAATGCGGGGTTTGTACGGGAAGTAATTTAGATTCTAATAAAATATATCTAAATGACATCCAAATGGCAAAGAGCATTGACAATACAAATAAATGAGCTGGACTGTAAACTGTCGTATATGTCTACACTCTCCTGATATCTCTCCTATCCACTATTATCTGGACTAGTCAATTGTGAATTATTTAGATAGAAAAAATAATGTGTTGTGAAAAAGCGACTATTGAACTTTAATTAAAAAACTCCAAGGTATTCAAAATATATCTGAAAGATGGTTAAATGATATATTTAGTGAGGAGAGTGTTTAAAAAACAACATATTAAAATCTTCATTAAAAAAATGTCAATCATTTCCGAATAATCTAATAATAACTATTTTTCATTTCCATTTTTTTTAATTAAAACAACTCATCCGGGTTTTTAAAATGACAAAAATAATATTGCGATGTAAAAATATAATTTTAAAAATATACCAAATGTATAATTCCAGCTGCCGTCAACCATACGGATATAAAAATGGAGACCAGCTGTGCAAGGCGGATTGAACTGGATGTCTTCAAGATGTTCAAATATTGTAAGATATCAGGCACGGTCATCAAGCGTAGAGCACGAAGAAATCTCAGCCCTATAAAAAAATAAGCAATATTGCGTGTTAAGTCGATAGATAAATTTTTATCGTGCGTGTTTAGTAAAAAACGGCTTATATTTAATGGCGTGCTGAGCTATTTATTAACTCAACAGGTGTTATAGATACGTTTTTCAGATTTTTTGATAGTGAAAGTGATACTCACCAATCCATGTTCTATCAAGATATATCGATACGAAGGAGGGTGGTATCGTAAAGTAATCTACGAACGAATACATTTCGAGCATAAACCAAAATTTGTCACTAGCTGCTATAAACTGAAACGCAAAATTAAATATAATAATTAAATTAAAGGCAATAGTATAAATATGTATTATGCTTGTAGAAATAACACATACTCGTATAAAAAAGTAGACCATAAAAAATATGTTAAAGGCGAGGTCGATTTGCTGTGTAACGTTGTTGCTCCATTTCTGACATCGTTCAACCTCTTCACTGGAAGTAGAGAAAACATTCAAATATTATTTATACATTTTAAATTATGTAAATATAATAGTTCTTAAAAACCCTATCATTTAATTTAATTTTTAAAAAATCTATCGATTCAGCAGAAAATATTATGGAATGGATGCACAACTATAAAATTACTAATGCTATAATCGAGAGGTAAAGATATTCAAGAGTTGCTGGTAACTGATTTTAAATAAAAAAACTCTTTCATTAAACATCATACCTTTAATAGGATTTTTTCCAATGCGAGTCGAAATTCTAAAGGTATGGAATCATTTATTCATAACCTTATATTTTTTTCATCAAAGTTCAGAGGACGAGATAAATATATTAACGTAAAAGGTATATGGAATAATAACTAGAATTAACGATTCGTTATTGAGTTAAATTTTCTGAATAAAGATCCTTCTACTGTAAGATGTGCAAGATTTAAAGAGAGAACTTCACAAATGCTTAGCTTAAAACAATTAAATTTCTAGATCTATTTCTAAGACCTCACTTAGAAGGAAATAAATAAAAAACCTCATACAGATAACATTAGGTTATAGTTTTTATTATTCACTATAACCTAATGTTATAATAATCGTATAAATTAAATGAATACAATGTAATTATCAATTTTTTGGCACCTAATCCTATTCTTGTCCTATTATGTTTATATTATATCTAAACCATAAATATTTAAATAGATTAGAAAATACATTACAAAGATTCTTGGTGTTGAAAATTTACGTCGAAGTCGAACGAATAAAACTTTTGAATGGAGACTGATTATCTGCACAAAATAGGTCAAACCAAAGTATCTGTTCAAGAATTTATTACTTAGATTAAACTATCGTGTGCAGTAATCCAAAATACATTTATATTATTAGATATTTTTAATTAATATAATATTAGTGTATAAAGTATAATTAATTTGATTCGAAATAGTTTAGTTAACATTTTGCGCAAGCTTCAGCAGATAAACTGCTGAAAATTCTATGTAAAGTATTTTTTGTCATTAAAACTCTCAACGTCCAACTCGATATGCAAAAGGCAAACAGTTTATTTTATAAATCGCAGTATGGCACAGAATTATTATATTTATTCATTTATTTTAAAGAGGTAATTAATAGGTTCTTACCTTGATGCATCAATGAAGTAGATGATGAGCGATGCGATGCTAAGAATAAACACCAACACTACCTGCAAACAAACAAAAAAAAAAAGATAAATTAATCCATCTGTCACCGAAATGTAACACGCGTCATCCCGATGAATAGAACATTCGTTGAAAAGACCGACAAAAACATGTATCATGTAAGTACGATTACAACGTTACGAGTGAGGATGGCCCATAAAAAATCAACATTGTTAAATTTCGCCATTTCTCTTCCCACTGGAGCAACTCCACTCGCGGCTATCCGCATCGGTGTAATGGCTGTGTTTTTTTAAACATCGTTTTTTTTTGTTATTCCCTTTTCTCCTTTTAGTCCTGAATGCTATATATATTTTCGTACATTTTTTTTTGAGCAAAAGAAAGTATCATAAAAAAGGGTTTTTTGGGTATAAATGTACGTTTAAAAAACGCGGGACAATCGACCGGTCGCATCTCCACAAAAATCTCCAGTAATTTAATTAAATTCCTACGAGATTGATGATATATCCCGAGATTTTTTATGCAGATTTTTTTTATTCCGGTAAAGAAAAAAAATCAAGTTTTGCAGAAAAATAAAAGGTTCTATTAATTATTTTTAAAATCTTCGTTATATAAGTATACTTAATCTATTTTCTTTAAGCCATCCGTCGCGGCGGCTCGAAAACAACCGCATCGTCCGAGGGGGGTATCTCAGGTACTCCAAGCACTTCAAGTCAAGATATTAATGAATATTTTTACCTTTTTTTAAAATCGATTATTCTAAGAATAAAAATAGTTATTTATGATATGCTTCATAATTTTCGTTGATATTTTGATTTTTTAACTAATCAATATGAGGCGTAAATTACGAAGCTCTCGGCGATGTCTCGCCGCAGACTGACGCTCTCACAGCACCTATCACTCGCACTCAGCACATCGTACCGGATGCAAGCGAGAAAAAATCGCGCGCGTGGCAACAGCAGAGAATATTGTTGTTTTTTTACCCACAGTTGCTGACAATAAAGGAGAATGATTATTTATAATATTTTTTTGATAAATACAAAAAGTATGTGGCATGGTAGGATTTATATTAAAAGAGTTATTCCAAAAAATCAATAATTTAAGGTACCCATTGGCACGGTTGTTGTTAATAAAATATTAATAGTTTCAAAGATGCTATGAGAATTAGTCTTATTTAGTTGTTTTAATTTTGTGTGATAATTATCTAAAGTCTTTATTATTTAGGGTTGTTTTGAGTAATCATGTTAAAATTCTTTTATATAATATATCAAATTGATTAGTGCTATAATTTGTAGAAAATATTTATCTTTTAATTCATTCTGGCCATAGTGATGGGTAAAATAAATATTTATCAAGCACAATACCATGGGGGTTTTTGAAACTATACTTGTTTGTATATTCTTGAAGTTATATTAATAAACTTTCAACTGCAATTACAGTCGCTCGCTGTGGAGAGATTTAATATGTCGCCAGGGTAGCGTTAGAGTTCATATGCTGAAAATTCATACATTTTTAAATGCATATGTAAATGTAGTAGACATTATGAAAATGACTAGACAGCTTATTCGTTATGACACGGGGGCATTACACCGTGGAGGACAAAGCATTGATAAAATAATTAATTTTCAGCACGACATAGCATACATACATACAAATGCATTACGAATTTAGAATATTTTACTATATTTAGTATAAACGTATGTGACTAAAAATAATTCAGTGGCAAAGTGCAACGATTGCGTGATAAAACACACTGAAAAAAATGTGAATTTCCCACCGATTTTCCAGCGCGTAGTTTATGAAATACCGTTTTATGAAATCGGTTGAAACTCTCGCTGGCGAGCCTTTCAAATACATATATTTGGGACCAAAGTCGTTTTCACCCAATTTATAACATATAATTTGGTAATCTCGCCCACCCATCTGGTTAATGGTTATTTCTGGCGCCCTTTTCAATTCCTGAAGTACCAATTAAAAATGTAAATGGAGGGTGTTACATCAGATACTCTGACCGTGTATCCTGCGAGAGTGTATAATACTATCCGAATTGAATTAACGGGGATAATAACGAGAGTATTATATTTTTTCATTGTTATATGTATTAAATAAAAGCCGGACGTCTTTAAAACAGTTTTTGGCAATAGTCCTGAAATGAAATTCCCGGCGGAACAGCTGCGAAGAATTGCAAATAAATTTTCTCTAACGTTCGTGGAAGCAATAGCCCAAAAAGGTGGTCATGAAAGAAAATAAAGGATAATCGAGTGTCGTATGATTGTATTAAATCGAGTGTTTTTTTTTTCATTATTATTTAATATATATTTTTATTTCACTTTCGGTCCAATTTTCCGACGATTTCGAACGAGAGATAAGGAGGAAAAAACGCCTTAAATCGTCCGACGCGATGTCATGGAATGTTTGTCAGGGCTATGTTCGCATTTTCCCAAGCTTTAAATTTATGGCTTGGAAATGTCAGGCCACGTGTCGTAATTTGCTCATTTACATGTCTTTTCCCTTCGCAGATATTGAACACGTACGCGCGAAAAGGGACCAGCAAGGCCATAAACTTGTCTCAGACTCGCAAATGGAACACATCAGTCAAACCGACCTGCATTATTAAAATCGTACATATATTTTTACTAAATAATAATGAAAAAAGAAAATAATACAAACAACATTGAAAGAGGTTTCACTAAAGTATTCCTTATATTTTTATTTAATGCAGCATTTTTTTGGTATCGTCAACATAATTAACAAAGAAAGATTCTAAGCATATATTTGCAATGTAATGGAGCAGTGGTAGCCAACCTTATACAAACCATGCGTAATTTTTACATACAGATCCAAATACGCCATGCAAATAGAGTATCTTTTCTACCTTATTTCAATGTTTGGTGATAAATTTGTTACAGAGAAAAACAGAAAAATTTACTTATTTGAATGGGTTATTTGCGACTTCGTTTTGCTTTTTATCAATTTCATAGATTAAGCTAATTGTTCACATCTATTTGAAACAACATATATATTCTATATATATTTAATAAAAATAGTTCTAGGAGATGTTCAGTGGTTAATCAACGCCCGAAATTAATCATATTAGAAGTATTTTAATGTAAAAAAGGCCATATCAATTTTAAATAATTAATATGTTTCATGTAAATTACTCTCTTCTCAATTATGTTTAGATCACTTAGTTCAAATGGATTTATACCAAAGAAAAAGCTTATTAACCAAGCCGTGCCGATGGGGGATGCTATTTGAGACCCCAAGTTTTTCTCGAACCATATTGATTCGTAGAAAAATCCAAAAGATGGAGCATATCTTTAATAACTATTTTTATTTATAGAATAATTCATTCTTTAAAAAAAGTCCAGATATTAATGAATATCTTAATTTGAAATGCCTGGGATCTATTTTTCGGATGAAGCGGTTGTTTTCGAGCCGCCGTGACAGATCGAAGTTCACTATGTTCACCAAATCTAAAAAACCTATGACCTGATTAATGCATTTACTCTAATTTAATAACCGGTAACATAACATGACCATACTTCAAGTTTTTTCATAGAGTGGTGTATGTGAATTTTTAGTATAGAAAGATTTAAAAAAAAATTAAGTAAAGTTGTAGTGTCATTATCATTACGATAGTTTGTATTGATGATGTTCCGTTAGTACACACACTGACGAGTCTACTATAATTAATTTAAGATTTTCTAGGCATGATTATACTTTTTCAAATATATCTAATACTTTTGTTTTACCATTCAATGTCTCTAAACTGCCTGAAGTTGAAATACGCCACGTGTAATCTTCCAATGCGCCACGTTTGGCGCATGCGCCGTAGATTGGCTACCTCTGTTTTAAAGCTTATGTTACACAATTTGGATTATAAAATAATTAGCTCTGTATCAGTGCCACGTATCAGTTACAAAAGAATTAAATTGTGATTTATCTGAAAAAGAAAACGTTTCTAAAATGCGATCGATCGTCGAATGGTATTTTTCTTTGATCCGCGTTAAACGTGTGACCTACATTTTCGGAGTGAGTGCTTGCTTTTATGTGGGTTTGCGGTCATAAAATCCTAGCTTCATAATTCTATCGATGAGGGTTTTGGAAGATACGTAAGTTAAAGAGGATGTATGAAGTTTCATTTGAAAATATTCCTTATAATCCAATTTTTTTAATCCTCTTGAGATTTTTATGGTTGGAAGAATATGCAGTATTCGTTTTTAATTCCAGTAAATAAATTAAAAAAAATATTAAGTTTAATATTTAATAGACAGACAGACATTTAATATGTTCCTGATAATAGAAAAAATCTTATAGTATTACAAAAACTCAGTATACCCTAGTTTTATTATCGCTGTTTTTTTTTCATACATACAATAACTCTTTAATTTTCAAGTCATTCTTCATACATATTATATCAATAGTGTACCTTATTTATTCATATAGTTTTAGTGGCACAAGGTGAGCGCAATATGTCAATACATTTATTATGTGTACTCCATAAATTGCGTCGTGACAGTTGATGATTGAATAATGCCCGTGGGATATCTGCCGGGGACACGTTAATGAGCTTGATAGCCCAATACGACTCCGTAGACGTATTAATTTGCAAATTTAATAAATGAAAATGTATCAAACGCGAGTACAGCGCTAAAATATAAATTATCACTGTTTGCGGAAGGAAGTAATGTAAAATGTCTGAACAAGAAAAGCGGAAGTGCGAAATAGCGGGAATAAAGAGGGCGTTAACGCACTGAGGTGGCGTCGTAAATGTTGAATATATGTTTCGGCGAATGAAATGAAATTTTATTCCGATACGACGATTAATTCAAAGTTATGCTGAAAGAATGTCTTGCTCTGAAGAGTAATTATAATATTTTAATTGCTAGTATTTAATTAAAAATAATGATGGAGTGAAATGGGCTTTTATCCGGAGCTTTAGTAGCTTAAGGGCAAACGCTATTAAGATATAATAATAAAATTATAAAACAAACATTTTCATATATGTAGGTAATTTTCTTTATTACTCTTTAAATAATCATATAGTTTTTGAATATATAGACAATTCTTCTATAGCGCTCCCTGCTATAGATCAGCGTGTGCGATAGTCCCTTCTATAGTGCTCCATTCTGAGCGTATTTTTTAAAAAACGCATCAGGAAATATGTAATGCATTCCAGCGGAAAAAAACTTTTGGTTGACAACAAAATAATATGCGCGCGTGGAAAAACTAAAATAAAAAAGTTATCTAAAATATGTGAATGGAAAAATGTTTGATGTGACTGTAAAATTCAATTACCAAAATACGATTAACAAAACCTAACTCCAAATTTTATATTCGTGCCTAGTCTTCTATATGGTGGGTTTCTATAGCATGATCTCTATCTCGTCGCTATAGCAGAGTTGACTGTATCTGACTCTGTTATTATACGATGGATGCGTCCTAGAAAATACCGAAAAATTATACAATTATATTGATTGTTATCTAATACTCTCTATCATTTTTCTCTCTATTTTTTGGTAGCCTTTTTGTGCTGGCTTTGAAATAAAATCATATATATTTTGAGCTTGGCTAGAAATATTCAAAATGTTTGCCTCTTTATGAGAGTTTATTAAACCGACAGACGAATAGTTCAAAGGAACCATTCAATTCATCTCTTTATTTTATACAGATCATTTTACACAAAGATTCATCCATACTGTGCTATAGAGCTGTGAGATTCTGCGATAAAACTTCAATACTTTGCCAAGAATCTGAATCCACAGGGCTATTATATAATTTCGAGAGTACTTCTGATTGAGTATGTCTTAAATTTCCATCACAAGATTTTAATTGCTTAAACGAAGTCATTATTTTACTAGGAAACTCTAAAAAATAACTAGAGTTTTTAATATCATTGGCGGCCTTTAAGTCCTGATTAAAAAATAAATTTCTGGCTTAGATAATTTATCAATATTAAAATATTTTTTTATATAAAAAATAAGCCTAAGTAAAAAATACAATTATTTTCACATTAACGAATTTAAATACAATTAATGGATTTATTTTCGTTACTACTTGTTATGTCAGCCTTTTATACGAATCTTGAGTGTTTAATCATTAACCTAGCCCTATTTGGGACCCTAAGTTTTTGGTTTTTCTCGAATAATAAATTTAATTGAATAATATTTAATATATATCCTACACATCACAAACTTTTTTGTATTTGTCTAAAGAATAAATATATAAATAATTATTGACCTTTATTATTGACGTTTTATTTTCCGCATTTGCAAAAAAAAAACAATAATATTCGCATTTGTTGCCACAGGCGCGTTGTTTTTTCTCGCTCGCATTCGGTACGGCAACGTACAAATCGGCGGTTGGTAGTCGGCGGCGTGTCCTCAGTATGCAGCGGGACATCGCCGATTATTGATCGTCCAAAATATGAAGCATATCACGAATAGGTATTTTTATTCTTAGAAAAAGTCAAGATGAAAAATTCAACAATATCTTGACGAATGCTTGGGATCTATCCCATGAAGCGGTTGTTTTCGAGCCGTCGTGACGGATCGGTTAAGATCATTTTAAAATGGCATTGCCCGTTTTTCGTAGTTATCATGGTAAAAAAAAAATACGACCGTGTTATTTAAAAATCGTGTAAAATTATTTTGGTATAAAGTATTTATATTTATTCGGTATATCAAATTTCAATATAATTACCGTGCGGTAATCATAATAATCTTCAATAGATCGGTAAATTCAAGCACGAAAACAATACTCGTCTAAAAAAACGACCCAGTTATATTGCCGCACGTATCTCAACATGTATATTTCCCCTTATGTTTGAATCAGTTAACCGAGTGACCCACAAAGGGGGAGAGAGAGTTCACGGGGTTGGGAGGGTGGTTGGCGGGAGCTACGGTGTTTTCCACCCCGCCTACCCCATAGAGATCAATACAAGCGTGACCCAGTGGGACGTCAGAGGAAGATCGTAACAGCCTGTGGAGAGAGATTCCACTACCTACTACGGGGAGAGAGCTTGGGAGATGTACAACGCTCGGGAAAGGGGACCGAGCGCCCGGAATTATATGGAATTTTTCATTGAAATGTCGCTGGTAGCGTTGTAAATCGCAAAAATATAATCGGCCGGAATGTTTAGGCGTTTTATGCAAAATTTTCACCACCGAAAAGTGGGACAAAAGCAGTTGTGGACCAATACAAAGGGAGTTACGCAAGTGCGGCAGACAGCGCGTTATCAACTGCGTGGGGTGCTACGCATCTACGCATCTACGCAGCCGCCTAGCTACAGGACGTCCCCCTAAATGTACCCGGGAAATTATGCAGTTTGTATGCTAAAAAAATATACGAATTAAAATAATTATCAAATCAAATATTATTGCATAAAAAACAGATAATAGAAAAGTCTCTAAAAAAACCATTCCAAAATTCTTTAAGTTATTCAATGGCAATACGATGTTCAGTTACGGGTTTACAACGACTGTGGAGAGAGAGAAAGAGATTGAAATCAATGTTGAGTATAGATATTACATCTACAGAAGGGGTGGCTAAAGGATCGAATGCCATAAAATATTCAAAAAATATTGCTTACACGTAAAATATATGTACATTCCTCGATTCACCCATAATACTTTATATGATATTAAAATATAAATAAACATATTTTAAGAAAACATTTCCCAGAAAAAAATCAAAGAAAATAAGTATTTTTAATGAGAATATATTAATTTTATGTATAATATTTATATACATACTGAAATTATACGAAGTTAGAGAAAAAGAAAATACGCCGAATTTTCGCTTTTCTGAAAATATTTGTGGTATTTATTCATCATTACATAATACATTTTTGCCAGCGTATTCTCAGCTCGTTCAGATATTCCGTTTTATTTCCTCAATGTTGGTAATACGTAGTCTATTTATGTTTTATCATAGGGATTACAAAGATGTCTTTGGGAGCTATTTTCGACAAATAT
>JAGXCT010037228.1:0-53569 GCA_022495035.1 Philopotamus ludificatus | reverse complement strand
TCTGGAACCTATCCCCCTACTTTATATGAACTTGAAGTCTCGATTTACGCGGATTCGATTTACGCTTTTTCTCCTGGAACGTATCTACCGCGTAAATCGAGGGTTAGGTGTATTATTATTAGAAAGAAAACGACGAAAGGTTCCAAGAATTTTAAGGTACCTATTTTAGATGCAATGCGTTACACTACACTGTTAGGATATGGGGTGAAATTGGCGAAATAACGATCAAAAAACGTTTCGAAAAGCTGGAATCGTTAAGGAAGAGAGTAGTGATTAGAGCCTTGGTAGAGTCAGACCAGAAACACTAGTAGAAATATTACGGCATACAATGTTATTGATGGGAACAAATTTCTATAAACATGTTTAAATTACATGAAGCTCGACATTAACGTGATGACATCTGGTTATGGATATTGATGATATAGTGGACAGTCATATCCACGAAAATTTATTCGAAGAAGAATTATCTGAAGTATGTAAATAACCGGTAAACTTAATTCATCCAACAAAAGAAGATGCCATATTGAGGGCATTAAAAGTTACTTTACTAGCATTGAAAACATACATGTATAAACTTTCTTATCGATTTGTAAGATCGAAAGAACTGTAAACCAGCACAAAAATATGTGCCAAACCGATTTGTGTGATTATTTAAACATAATATTTTTTCGAACCCCGAATCTATGTATTCCTTCTAATTACGTTTAGTATTAAACATACCAAGAGCATTAGGAATACAATAACACAATCAAATAAAAAGTATTCTATACATTTTTTTGCCTGGATCGTATTCGCTTATTTGCCTTTTTCGGGCCATAGATTGTCCATTGCACCGCCATTTCTCTGGCTTATATCCAAATGCCACTTTTTTATTTACTCGGCAAATGACAGCATGCACATTTTCACAGTACCAGAGGCAAATTTTCAATATTTAATAAACCGACGGCGATTCGAACAGTTTCATCGTCAATTGGTTTGAACGAGCATGGCACGAAACCCTCCGGAAACGACGAATAATTACTGCTTCTGGCGATAATGTCTAGAATTTATGAGCCATGGTTCCAGTGCCGCTAATCATGCGGGTCAATCGGGACCGAGGACCCCGAATATACGACAACCGATGATAAAAATGCAAAAATACTCGGAAAAAAATATAAACACATTAATAATTCAGAATTTGAACAAAACAATAGATACATTTAATCATTACTGAATATTTTATTGATAATATAATTTGTTTGTTATTTTCAACTGGTGAAAATACAATATAATTGGAATAATGCAAATTTTGATAATATATACTAATCAATATTTAAAACAATCGAAATTGTTCCATTTAAGCATATACCAGATGCTCAAGAGACTGCAACTAATTATTGTATTTATTCGTTTTATTATACCATTAACTGCATACGTATATCGGTGTATTTCTTAATTACAAATATGTATATCGTAAATATTCGTTTAAAGCTGCGAGTATTAATTATGTCTAAATAATAAAATTGATTTATGACACGTAAAAAATATAATTAAACATATTTTCACAATTCGTGTTATACTTTCGCTGGGCGCTAAATAAATTCGTGTAATAAAATTATCCAGATATTTTTATTTGGGAAAAACCAGCGATGGTATACTAATTATTTACTGTGGAATTTTATTCACAAAATTAAATTAAAAATACAATGCATATATATATATTATTTATTTCATAATATTATGAATATAGTTTTTTTTTTGTACTGACAATAAAATGGCAGATTTTATTCCTCCGTCACGGTGGCTCGAAAAAAACCGAAGGATAATCGGTATTTCAAGATTCCCCAAGCATTTCAAGACTGTTGAATTTTTTTTAAATGGATTATTTATGATATGCTTCATAATTTAGTCGATATTTTGGATTTTTTAACTAATCAATATGACGCGTAAATGTCGTCGCTTTTGGCGATGTCTCGCAGCAAACTGAGCTCAAGCAGCACGTGTCACTCGTACGTTTCACTCGCACTCGGGCATATCCTGCCGGATGCGAGCGAGAAAAAACATCGCGCCCGTGGCTACAGCAATGAATATTGTTGTTTTTTATTTTTTTTCCAACTTTTTTTAGACTAATACAATAAGTGTGTGACATGACAAAAAATGTTTTAGGGCTATTGTTGTTTCTATTTTAATTTTGCAATAGCAGACAATAAAGGACAATGATTTTTTATAATATTTATTTTTTAGATTTATTTTAGATAAATACAAAAAAAAATTTGATATGTAGAATTTATATTAAATTGTTATTGGAGAAAAATCCAAATCTTGGAATACCCAATATACCCCATCGGCACGGCAGGTTAAGGCATTTTATCGAGTCTTTTATTAATATCATCGCTATTTTTTAATTTTTCCGTGCTTTCAGACCTAGATTTTATTATCTTGAGATCATTCCCATTTATATTTACTATCAGATTTTTTTATAGTTTGTCATTATATTTTTACGTAAGATATTGATGATATAACAAACGTTTGGATAAAAACTAAAATATTTGGTCTTTAAATTACTAACGTTGAATACGTTAATAATGTATATACAGCCCCCCTATAAAGTTTCTTCTAAATTGCTTCATTCTACAAAATGCTAATATTTTCGAGATCAAATTGCATATTTCATAAATATATATGACATTGTCCAGCGAAATAAAGTTCAATGCTCTTTGGTTGACAAGGCATTTTGTAGAAAATAGTGATTGAGAGGAAACTTATAGTAGGGCTGACTGTATATACTAAACATGTAGAAGGATGGATTACTATTTAAAACTTGGACTGCAGAGATGTGTCTTGATAGAATTTAATAAAAAAACTCATAAGAAGAAAGAACACTGTTAAAACTAAACGTTACTAAATAAGAATGGTCGATAATATAAATATTATTACTTTTTTATAAATTTTACTCCAATTTCTATTTTTATAGAATAGACAAACTGCATATCGTGTTAATTTTAAATCTTATAATAATAGCATCATGGGATTGTCTCGATTTTCAATGATAGTTAGTTGCACTCAAGTAATTTCTAATCATGGAAGCTTAACATATTAAGCTTGCAAATATATTTTTTTAATTAATTGTTAACGTATTCATGTGCTTTGACATATCGTTTCATTGCGATAAAGCTAACTTCTATTGCTGAAACTATGTCTTTATATTCCTCGGACACCTTCGATGTTGAAATACACATTTCACGGCTATCGCATGCATCTTGACTCGACCCCGAATAGCTAAGTATCGCCGAAACCGATTTCCGATTGGCTGTCACTTGACGTTAAGGCAGAACCTTTCGCCTGGAATATTCTCGGTACAGATTTTTTTGCCTCGGAATCTTTCTACGGATCGTTTCGCCGATTGACAGTATCTCACCCCACTATCTTTGATGGTATGGTTGCATCGATTTTGAGTTGTACCATCGATTGATAGCCGTGCTTGTGTAAAAAAATTCATGTTTAACGGCATGTAATTGCGATAGGTTAAAATGCATGGATTATTTGAAAGATCAAACTGCGGATAGCTCTGAAAATAAACGAAGGGTCCCTGTGCACCGAGCAATGGTATCGTATAACAAAACGTTGTAGGGGCGGATCGATTAGGGCCTCGGGGGGTGAGTCCCGCCCTCTCCCACTCCCCGTCCTGCCTCTTTCCACACCATCCAATTTCCCCTCACAACTTGCCTATTTTCAATAGTTTCGGTCACCATATAGAAAATCCTCAAATAAACACACAAATCGTGGACATACCGCGAATATATGATGTCTATAGATTTTCCGCAAAATTTATAATGGAAACTCACATGGACGTCTGCGCCCAGATTTTGACTTCTTAATCAGACGTATGCAGAAGTTTTGCACTATGCACGTTCAAATTCTGTCGGCAAACTTGTTGAACCCGTGCAATTTGGCTGTGGCAATTTCATAGATGGGGCAAAGACCTCTGGAATTAATGTATATATAATATTTATATAAAATACGGACATAGAAATGCAGAGCCGATTAATAGTTGAATAATTAAATAAATAAATATTTTAAGACCAAATTAAATTTTTTCATCATTTTAACTAAGTACTTCTATCTCCCTTGTAGTTTTTCAACCCCCTTTTTGTAAAAAAAATGTTGTCGGTTCAAAATGAAAATACTTGTTCAAGTGGTTTTCAACTTCGTCCGCATTTCGAAAATGTTTTTCTCTTAAGTTGTGCTCCATGTACCTGAAAAGGTGATAATCATATTATATAACGAATATGGAAGATGTTATAGTACATACCAATTTATTCACCGGCGGCTCGTGGGTAAAGTATTTGGGGTTGCTGCGGAATATTAAAAATTAAAAAAATGTATTTCGTTCATATATTATTTAAAATTTAAAAAAATAAGGAAAAATACTAAATATCAACAATAATAAAATAAGCGACACGTGGTTCAAAGAAGCTGTGAGCCAGTATGACTGCACCGAGTCGCAGCGCGACACGATGCTTATCAGCGAGACTCTCTCCGCACTCCGCTACCAGCCCGCCCCCGTCCAATACCCGATGTCGGTAGCGATGACAAGCAGGCAGCGGTTTTGCACTACACCAGCTAAAAAATATATATTTTTTCTCAATTTGGCTGGAGGAGGCTGCATTTCCGCAGTGTATGTGGACGAGCCGCCACTGAATTTATTTCTAAATTCATTATATTAAAAACAAAAAGATGCACATGTTATTGTTTTTAAGGTAATGAATTAACAGCATCCAAATCCAATTGTATTCGGCTTTTCAATGCGCTTTGTCATTGGAAAATTACAGTTGAACGTGTTAAAGAGAGTGGTTACTAACTCCAATTTATGGAGAACCAATGGTCTTCAATCATTGGTTTCAACTAGGCATGTTTCCCACTCTTGCGTTTCAGACGTAAATATACGACGTTAATCCGCTTTTCTCTGTATCATTGAAACGTGATTTTGTCATTGTTTATTTAATAATGTTTTCCTTGCTACGATTTTTGTTTATCTTGTTCTGAGGAGAAAATTTCTGGCCTTTATGTCATTATACTAATTGGCCATTTGTTGCTTTATTTGAATATTTCATTAGGATATTCTTGTAGTCTGTTATTTATCATTTCGCCCATAATTTATGCCCCCTAGTGCGGAGGCTGATTAGCCGGCTCTTCAGCAAAAGCTGCGATGCAACGCTATACTTTCCAGGAAATTGTATGGGACAACTGTTGACGTACCACAAAAATTATCTCGGGATCTGAATTACATGATTTCACACTCTCTTTAAATGTCTTGGGGGCCACCGGTGACCGACTAAGTAAGTCGTGCATTATTAGCGCGGCATTCCATGAATAATATTAAGATATGTTAATCCTTTATACTCGCGAATAATTCTGTGCTCGATAGTTACTCTACTCGGTGAGAAAAATGGATATTTTAACTCATTTTATATTTTTTTTAGACTATCGCTAGTAAACGATCGCTGACAATTCACTATATAATGACGATAATAAACGTATTAGGGTGGCTATTAAATTTAAACGTTACCACAAAACCTTGAACTATTTCATATAAATCCTACCATAAATATATAATGCAATGAAAATATTACGAAATCTTTGATAAAAAGGAAAAGAGGCTTATCTAACGCAATGACGATGAAATGTCATAATTACTCTTTGCGATATAATTTTTTAATCAAACTTCGTTGAGAGCTACTTTAAATCTTACGGCTTACGAAACGTTTTAATATAAATTAATAAAAAGTTCCAATAGATATATTTCAGTGACATATGCATAATAATATCGGTTTAAGGTTAATACTAATACTTCATAATCTGCACTTTGTGCTATATATAGGCAGGGTGAACTAGGAGAAGCTACTAATACGGATATATAGCGCATTACATCAGAAGTAACTTCGTTTTTTTGATTTATGATTTTTTTTTGACGAATATAAATTAAGGGTAAGAGTAATGATAAGATATGGATGAATTCCTCATCAATATCTTGACATTTTTTTAAAAATGAATTATTCTTAGCATGTAAATTTTATGACAAAGCTCTCGGCGATGTCTCGCCCCAAACTAACGTATCACTCGTATCCGGCATATCGTACCGGATGCGAGCGAGAAAAAACATCGCCCCCGTGACAACTTTCCGACTTCGGAACCAATTAAGCGCATAAGTTGAGGACTTCTGGATAACTTAGTAAGTCGTGTCATTTATAATGATCCTTTTGGACTCTCAGTTGTCTTGTGTTCGTCAACTTCTCATCGCGTGTTTTGTATTATACTGGTAACATACATTTTTAAGAACGTGGTTTATCGCGCTTAAAATATTGGTTTAATAACACATATTACAAATAATATTAATATTGTATTAAGTGTATACGTTGAGATAACGGGTAATAGCACTTTGGACGGAGCTCGAGATTAATCATTTATTATTATTAGAAGATTATTGTATAACTACAAATTAAAACGAATATTTATGTCACAGCATAGTTTCACAAATTAGTAGAATAAATATGAACGCTTTCGTGTATTACGGACTCGACCAAAATTGTTCAGAAGCTTCAGAGAAATTCGGCGAAAACGGACAGGTTGTTTTTTTTTTAAAGTGTATGATTCTTAGAACTTTCACCGACAAAAAACAATGTAAAATATACAAAAGTAAACATAAATGGTGCATCAGGTGCATTATAACGGTGTTAACAAAAGAAGAGTATGGTGCTTTAGGAGTGTATTATGGGTGCAAAGGGTTAAATGCTACTGATAGTGGATTGCTAATGGTTGTTTCTGTTTTTGGTTACAGTGGCGGCGGCGGGCAGCACGCGCGGTGGCGCGATGGACGGCGCGCGCGCATTGGACGTGCTCCCGCTGCTGCAGGAGCGCCTGGTCGCGCTGCCGGGGGGGCGCGACAGGCGAGGCGGAGCCCTCGTCGTCGTGCCCGCCTCCCCGCGCCGGGAGCGCGCCAATCCCGATGACTACCGCCGTCTCTTCCAATACCTCATGGCTATACCCAAGTAAGTATCTAAAAACCCCACCATTGCATCCATCGAAAGTTTTTTGGGGTCTATTTAATATGAAAATAGACCCCAAGCATTTCAAGTCAAGATTATTCTATTCTGCTTCATAATGTGTTTGATATTTTGGATTTTTTACGAATCTATATGATACGTAAGTGACGCGCGAACCCGGCGATGTTCCGCCGCAACTGAGGCACGCCAAGTTCTCACCACACGTGTCTAGTACGGTTTCACTCTCAATTGCATATGCGCTATGTTTATGCTCGCTCGCATCTGGCACGGAACAAAAAAAAATCCCCTGCGTGGCAAATGCAGCTAATATTGTTGTTTTTATTTTTTTTCGCAATTGCGGACAATTAAGATCAATTCTTAGACAATAATTTAGACAAATACAAAAAGTTTGAGATTTATATTTACAAATACTTGGGTCCCCAAATAGACCTCATCGGCACGGTTTGGTTAACCCTTCAAACTCCTATATCCAGATGTGGGGGCCGTTGGATTTGTTACCACCAAATCCCTTTTGTCCTCTTTACGCCTGGCCAATTTTAGTATAAATAGCCGTTCAGGTAAATTTTAATCTTAAGAGTCAGGTGAATCTTCTAGAAATAACTATCTTATTGTATGACCAATCATTTGTCATCTGGAATGTGAAAAAAAATCGTTCGGAGAAAGGGACTCGGCCGCTTGGAGTGTGGTCGAACTGTGGTGGGGTGAACATCTTCTATGACAGGGTTTCCCTTTCATCAATGTTTAGAATATAATTCCCCCTACCCAAGATAGTCTACTTCAAAAGGTATATTCGAAATAATATCGATACACATAACGTTGAAATTCTCATGTATTTATGTACATAATATCTTACATTTATTGAGATGATTTTTTACTAACTGATTACTTAACACCCTAAAATTACAGAAGCATGTATCAATGAACAATAATTTCAGTAAAATTGCCTACTATTTAAGTTTATTTTATGTGATGATGAATTCAGTCAATAATAAACCTTTGATTGTGTTCTTCTTTGCCAGTAATTGGATACAAGGAGGAATGCTTAATCGATCCGTCACGGCGGCTTGAAACCAATCGCATCGACCGAATCCATGTCAAGTCAACTTAACCAGTATTATGGCTTGTAGGTAACATGCATATTATTTCGAAGATGCAAGTTAACCGCGACTGAGTTAAGTTAGTAGTCGGATTCTTGTCCGACGAAAACTATGAATTTAGGGAATTCTTTATAACACTGGCCAGGGGTTATGTGAGAGTAAAAAACCCATTACCTCCGCATGTTTTATAATAGTATTTATATAGGTAATAGTTTAACGCGCTGGAAATAATTAATTTAATGCCATCTATCCTTTGTTGAAAAAATAAATTATAAAACAAATAATATAAATTTCAAGATATTGACGAAATCTTAGTTATTCGTGATATGCTTCAAAATTTGGTGGATATTTTAGAATTTTCTACTAATCAATATGACGCATAAATGACAGGCACAAACGGCGATGTTCCTCCGCAGACTGAGGACGCGCAGCCGGCAGACCGACCTCAAAATTCTCGCGGCACGTGTCACGAGTATACGTTTCACTCGCACTTGGCAAATCGTACCGTATGTGAGCCAGAAAAACATCGCGCAAAAGCCAATATTGTTGGTTTTATTTTTTTCCGCAATTGCAGACAATAAAGGTCAATGATTATTTATAATATTTATTCTGTAGACTTATTTATACAAATGCAAAAAGTTTGTGTCATGTAGAATTTATATTAAAAGAGTTATTGGAGAAAAATCAAAAACTTGGGGTCCCAAAAAGACTCCATCGACACGACTAGGTTAATACAACCACGATTTTTATAATATTAACATAAACTAGTTCATAGGTCTAAAATCTATGAAAATTTAATTATTCTAATTCATTTTATCTCTATTTTAATTGTGATTAAAAATATCATTGTGTGTTATATGTATATAATAAAAGCCTAATAATATGTAAATCAATGTTAATTTATTATGAATTGTTGGATATGGCTATAATTAATGTTTTGGATAGAGAATTCAATCTATTTTTCTTATTATCCGATGTAAAATAATATCTGGTAGTTAATTGATAGATAAGACACGACGTATGCTCTGTGACTAATAACGATATATCGTATTACAACATACACGATTTAAATATATCATCATCATCATCTTAAAATAGACGTGTATGTCAAGTCTGGGGTGTGTCAAACTCTCGGGTTTTATTTGGTTTGTTTCAAAAGTCGTATAGGAAATGGGTATATTGCGCAATTTTAGTTGCAGTCTGCATACAGTGCAAGGTTTACTCAGTTTGCTCAAGTTACTAAATACACATTGCAAAATACGTCTCCTTCGATGCATCATATGAACCTAGGAATTCACACGTTTCAGCATTTTAATGGAAATTCGTATAAAAAAAATGCGTGTCATTTAACATTCTAGCGTTTTGTTGAATTCGTGGAAATTCTAATTCCCATTCGATGTCACATTTTAAATATATTAACATGTTATTTTATATTCAAACAATGCCATAAATAGCGAGCTTTATGATAAAGCTTTTACATGCACAGTCGGAGAGATGATAAATTCGCATACATAACGGAAGCCCCACGCGAACGCAATTTTTTTCTTCAAAAATTACACATGCGAAAATCGTTAATACGAAATGAGCCTCGGTATTTGTATTTTCGTTATGAAAAGTCGTTCAATTACTCGATCCGAGATCGTTGGTTGTTTATTCGATGTCATTCGTTTTGAATTTAATATAATGCGTGAAAATCTTTCAGAAGAGCTCGCGATTCGGTCGCATCAATTTATTTATTGGAAACGTTCCGTTTTCGGCGTTGTTTCGCATTGTTGTTGGAATTTTTCAGCGCGAATACTCTGTGGTCAGCGACCTTTTTTTCAGATCGATTCGATTCAGTCCTGTGATTGAATCGAATTATGGGGAGAGAGAGTTGAAAGTGTTTTAACGCTTATACACCCTGGCTTGGTATTTGTATTTTTTCCGGGTTTTTGCATTTGCCTGAACCCTTGTCAAATAATGCAGGCGTCTTGTCAATTTGTCACCATGTCAAGGAAATGGTGTGGACATTGTTTTTCAAATTTATCAGCCGCCGTTAATCCAATCGAAAAATTTAAGCTTGATTAAAAAAATCTTTTCTTGTTTAAAGACGCGTTTTTCGCCATTTTTTTTTGGGGTATTGCAAGAATATAAGCGATGGCTTTGAATAATAATGTTGAATCAATAAACCGGCAAGATTGGCAATGTCGTCGACACTTATTAATCAAGTTCTTATTGAACAGAACCGGGGGTCTGGAAGTCGACAAAAGACATTGACGACGGGGATAAAATGATTTGGGGAAAGCAATATCCGGCTGAATAATATTCCCGTCACTGATTTTACCCTCCGTGAATTAATAAAAATTATATCAACCTCAATTGTGAAATCTATATACATAAAGTCTATATTCCAATGCTAATTATTAAAATAAATATTTGCAGAATGAATTTATAACACTATTGATTTAGTGGCCTGCATGTTTCAGATAACCGCTTTTCATCATGTGCACAACAATGCCCTATTGAAGCTGTCTATGATGAGCTTAATTTTGTTATCAAACTTTGACAGTGTCCACAACTGATTGATAAATTAATTTTACTAGAAATTTAATCACGAATTTCTTAAATATTAAATATATATTTTTTTAACAATGAGATATAATATCAATAAGAGATTGCAGCTTTAGAATCATGAAAACAAACAATTCTTACTGGAAATACAACGCTGCAATTGAAACAATCGTTTTGTAAATATTGCCATTTCTCATGAAGCGAGCTTATAAATAATTAATTTTAATCCCGGATGAAAATTTCAAATATTTATCTTCAATTATTTTGCGTGCATAAAAAAAATGCACGCGAATAATGCAATTTCAATATTGAGTTTGTTTCAAAGAGCTTTTGTCTGTTCCGTCCGCATCTTTAATTTGACTTCAAGGAGTTTGCTACGACTTTAAATTGCATTAAGGGTTCAGTCTCGGTCTAAGAATGTCTGAGAATGTCGGAATATTTTTTATTAAATGCTACTGTGCAATAATACTATTTTGTACAAGAATTATTTTGCCTTATAAGATCAATATATCATTTATTCTTTTTCTTTTTCAGTAATTTTATGACATCGTACTTTTGTTTCTATTTGGTACTAGTGTCGTATCCAGATGATATCTCTGTATCATCGTTTTAGTACTTAATCTTTAGTATATACCGGATTTAATCCAACGATATTCGCTTCAAAATTAATTGAAATTACCTTCATTGTGTCTATTATCTGTGCGTATGTCCTTATTGCGTATAAGTCATGGTATAAATGTCATGGATTCAGCTGAATGTAGCATCCTGAACAATAGTATTTCAAGTTCGAAAGCTCTCTTGTTTTTCGATGTCTTTACATCTAAATATTTTTTCTATTATCTATAGATGTACGACTTTAACTACCTGAAAGTAAACAATCACATTGACTGTTATGTTTAAGGAGATCAATAGAAAAAGGGAACCCATTCATAAATCCTGTTTTACGCTCAGTGAGCTTTAATTGTGTTTATTTAAAAAAAATGCTCCAACACATACTTTCTTATATTTCTCTATGGGTCTATATATATTTCCTTTGTTATTTATCACTTTCGAAATTATCTTAAGCATTAAATTATATATATTTATTATTATTATTATATTAAATAAATTATAATCTGATGATTTTAAAGATTGCTTAAAATTTATATGCATGTTTTAGAAATATTATCTTTATTATTCATTCTTCGCGGGACAATCTATTAAATATTTAGGAAACATGAAATTTGACCTTGGAAATTTAGCGTTTTGTAGAATACGACGATCTAGAAGAGAACACTATAGGAGGGACTGGCGCACACGTCGCGCTGTAGAAGGATTGACTGTATACGGTTTTATTTTCAGATCTTGCGAGTTGTAACTTTTATTTGTTGTATTGGTACACTTGTTCCTGACATATTTTGGCATAACTTTATTGTTGTCCATCGGAAACATTTTACGTTATTTAGTGTGGTCGACGATTTTTTATTTGTAGAAAAAATAAGTTGGGCATAAGAACATCGTAAACAATCTTCATATTATCGAAAGTGAAAAAAAACACGAGAGGGTGTTATTACAACTTTGTTGAGATAAGGGTATAAACGCTAAAAGAGCTAAACGTTATGGCGTTCGGCATTGCAGTAGTGCTTTGAAGATATGAAGCAATTAATAAAGATTTTTTGAGAAAAACGAAAAATTCTGGTATTTATTTTTATATAACGTCATCATCATCTTAATGCTGAGTGTTTGGGCCTTTCTAAAATCTCTAATCTATGTCGAAGCCAAAGGAATCTGGGTCTTACAATGGCGTGAAGACGGATGCATACATTGGAATTGTATTCTCTATCGCTGTTGGTATCGGATTTTGTCAGGAAAGTAGAAGGGGTTTGTCTCGGTATTCGTTCTTATCTTTTCTAGGCGCTGTTAGTCTGTGACAAGACACAGCTAGCGTTATCCTTGTTGCGTTATAGCAATCCTTTATTATGGCAGTCGCCCCTAGAAAGGTATTTCCTAAAAAGAGAAAGAGTAACGAAAGTATCGAGGTCACCGATACGTATGTATAGTCCAATACCAATCCTATATTGATTTAAATACTCCTTTTACCGAAAATATAAAATATTTACTTCATCAATAATTCATATCGAGCTTAATATTTGTAAATGTAGTTGTTAATGGATATTTAAAAGAAAATTTTATCACGTATATCTTATGATCGATTTCCATTTAATTTATTTTTCCTCGCAATGAAACTCAGCTGATATTTTATGGACTCCTTAATCGTGTTGGGCTTCCGTCTCTCTCTCGCAGCCGCCTCGGCTGCGATTCTTAATCTGAGTTGTATTGCCCACCGAGGAACATTTAAGACAATGGGAGGGTCGCTGAATATCAAGAGGGTGCTCCGAGGAAACGTGGAGGGCCTGCTCCGCCTTTTTTCTTATTTTGTTCACAGTTTTGTATGAATATTTATTGTGGGATCTCGCCTTAATTTATTCACATTGTATTCGATACGTATTCGTGAGTTCTCCATTTATATACACGTATATAAATGGAGAATGAAGTGTACTATTATACGTACGAGACGTACCATTCGTCATCCAGCTGCAATTATCGACGGGAAATTGGAGTATCCGCGGAATCTAAACAATTATTTTTTGAAAAAAAATGGCAGTTTGGGTGCGAAGGCGATATCTCAGTCTGCGCCATATGGCGCTCTTCGTGGCGTACGCGCTCGATATAAACTATAATGAATATTTTTTTTCAGGTGGAGAAACGGAAACCTCTTGTGCGATACGAGGGGTTCTCTCGACGCTCCTTTCGTTATGTTCCAGGGGTACTTATGTTGACGTCTAGGGCTTAGGTCTAATGATGGTACTATTAGACTCGATGCCCGTACTTGATTTTGTATAGTGTACGTGTGGCCGTGCGAGAATTTTCAGCGAATTAATAATGTCGGTTCGCTGAAATAATAAATAGAAATACACCGCGATTTATATTATAGTATATACCCGGTTTTATAGCAGAATGCAATTTCAGAATTCTGGGCGGAGGGGTCATAAAATTAGCGCAACATGCGATGTTCATTATAACTTTATAACTTCATAACTCGACTGGTCATGGCGAAGATTCGTTATCGCGCATTCGTTCCGTCGGAATAGTTTCTACTGGACTGAAGTTAAAATCAATTACGTTTTATTCAAATTCAATGAAAAAATTAATTAAAAAGTCTTATTTTTGCCGTCTTTTTGTCACAGAATACACCGCAGGAGAGTTAACACTTAAAGAGTTCATAGAAAAAGCGCGAGAGAAGTGTCTTTTAAGATCACGAGTCGAGTATATTGTGTATAAAAGACTGTTTTCCGTTTTTTTTTAAATTGAAATTTTTCTCAATAATTATTATGATCAGACTGAAGAAAAATTGATATTGAAATAAATTATTAGGATTACAGTCGTATTCTCCAATAGCGATCCCTCCTATAGAGCGGTTTACTACAGCGTGTGCGAAAGTGCCTTTTATATTGCTCTGTCCCAGACAAAATATAACACGAGCACGTGAATAAACCAAGAATAGAAGGTCATTTGCATCAAAGGAAATTTTTTTGATGAATTGATTTCGTTCAATTACAATTTACGCCCATACACGACGCTGGTAGCGCCGTGTATGGGATGGATGCGAGGCGGCAGTGGGATGGGGAGGGAGGATTCGTGGCTAAACGCTGTGTTGCGCTGCGACTCGGAGCAGTCCCGCGCCGTCCATACTGAGTCATTTTTTATATACTTTTTTTAATTTTTAATCTCTCGCACCCCCAAATTTTTAACCCACGAGCCTCCACTGTATATATCCAATTAATTACTTACTTAAATATTGAAAGAGAAGATTAGCTTGGATAAATCTGTAGTTTTCTGCAAAAAAATCAAAGTATTGATCTCAAGGCGCCGCTGAAGAATCCTTAGAATATTAATTATAAAATGAAGTCGTATAGCAAGGATTTTTTTCCAATCTCAACGAGCGTATTATCTGAGACTTTATTTATTACATCACCATTATATTTCATTAACTATGAATCTTCGCCATTATGTAAAATCTTTCTTCGATTCTTCCATAACAATGAGGCACATTTTACCTCATTGTGTTGATAAAACGGTGTTCACTTTCTATTGATGAGACTTTCAATGCAATTTTAAATTCTTCCATCCGTGGCTGTGATTTCGCCATTTTTCCAGACGTCGCAATGGATTGTTTTTAAAAGAAAATCATTTAATATGTAACACTTTTAGATGGATTCAGTATATTTTAACACATTCTTTTTCCCCCCCGTCAGTATTAATATCCGCGGTATCCACGTTTCATTACACGTGAAAAGTTTATATTAAGAAATGGGGCATTTTTTGGCGATTTATGAGTTTGTTTGATGTGCGTATATGTGGAACGCTTTGTTCTTTTACGTTATGCGTTTTCTCACCATAATCATATTGTTTTTATCTCATCATATGTATACGATGCTCCATATTCGTTTTTTGGATGATATTCATGCCTTCTTCCGATAAGTATAGAATAAAACTAAATATTTATATAAATGTAATGGATTGTATGAGTTTCCATTTGTGGATATAGTTATTTCGCACAAAGGAAGTGCTTCCTTTGTGTGAAATTGTTCACCTGTTGAAAAGTAATTCTATAGGCGTCAAAACGGTAACAGTGTTGCAACGCGCGGAAGACGTCTGCAGTTCCGTGCAATCGTTGCGAACGTATCATTTCGACATTGTTTGTCGCAGTTTTGCCGGAAGAGCCGAATGCATTCATTGTGTTCGATAAAAGCTTTCCATTCCACTATTTGTTCCAGATATTTATTATTAATAGGAGCCAGTCTCGTATGTCCGATCGGCAGACACTTGTCAGTTCCTGTGCAAGTTTGTCGCTCAACGTTAACTTTGATATCTCAGATTTTGTTTTCCAAGTTTAATCCCGGTTATATGTCGAGTTACGATCAGATCTCTGTGTGCGATTGAAATTCGTTTTCAAGTTTTCGAAACCTCGGCGTATAACTTTTTCACATTTGAGTATTTATTTGTAGTTCTGTAAAATATTTAATATTGGCGAATCATTCCCCTATATATACTTATCTTGTGCATATAACGAACATTGTATATCGCATAAATCGAGGCGGTTTATGTATTATTTTTTGGAACATATCCAAGAACTGACCGTTCCCAATATTAATTAACTTATGTGATCGCGCAAAATCCAGTTCTATACATAAACTTCAGGCGTTTTTAACTTTAATATTAAATAATACGTTATACGCCAATTATCTTATGCCTCTAATACGATTTTAATTAAAGACATTACAGACCGCTGAATAATATTTCACTGATACAATGAAACAACGATATATCATTGTTCAGCATCTAAAGGGTTAACGATACAAACGTATACTTTTTAACCGATCCGTCACTGAGGCTCGAAAATAACCGAGTCGTCCGAAGGGAGTCTATCAGAGACCCCAAGCATTTCAAGCCAAGATATTGATGAATTCTTCATGAACATCTTGACAGTTTTTTTATTAATAAAAATAGTTATTCATCAAAGGTCAATTATTATTTATTATATTTATTCTATGGACTTTTTTAAACAATTACAAAAGTTTGTGACATAAAAAATAAAAAAAACCTGGGGTCCTCAATTTACCATATTGGCACGGCTAAGATAAAATACAGAACACATAACTTCGGGAACAAATTAGATTTAAACGTAAAATTGTATTATTTTCCTTCTTTAGAATCCAATTTCAGGATTTCAGATTAGTAGATATAATGTCATCTAGTAATTATTAATATATGATTCCCATATAAGTACTAGATGGTAAGGTACCGTCTCAATGCATTTTGGATTATATCGTTATCCTATTCTACTCCTTATTAGTTTCTGTCTGAAAATGTTCAGGTGGGACTTATCGGAATGATAGACTATCTACCAATCTTTCAAGCTCGACGTTCCATGGCCTAGTTTTCCGTTGAATACGACTCCCCTTCAGGATGAGAATCCTGTATCTTTCGGCATTACGGATTGGAAATTTGCGATGAAATGTTAAGCCTCACAAATGCCCGACTTTGCTCCGGTCTTCCTCCTCACTCTACGTTCTAATGAATTAATTTCACAGTGAAGTAGTTTCAGCTTTTCTATGATTTCTGGAGCGACTTATCCTATAATAATGACGAACTGATACCACTTTTTAACCCCAAATTGGTATATATAATTTACGATTAATTTTAAGGGGTTTCTATATAATTTTCCGCAATGTATATTGGTACTGGGGGTCACCGGTGACCGGCGTCGTCGATATTACTATGTACACAATTCAATATGCGTTTTTACTTTACTAATATTTGTCATGGAACATTTTATTTTTTATGTTTATTTCATAATCACGACAAAAATATTGGATCCTAATTGTACGCACGGCCAATCTTTTTCAATAATTCTTCGATTTTTAATTAAAATCTGATTTCTCTGTAAACCCAAAATATCAACAAGATGAACTCTCCTTGATCATTCAATTCTTTTTTTCCCTAAAATTTCGAATTATTTTTTCACCGGTATTATATTAGTATATGGCAGATAGTGTTAATTGAGAAATACAGGTATATCATGTACATATTAGGATTATATGCAGGATGTTTGTACATGGAAACGATCTCTGCCTGCAATCATAATTTGACCGTAGTGATATCTGATCCTTGGGGTTAATTATTTGCCTGGATTTTAATTATTCGGCTAACGTACACGGCATTATGCATTTATATACAAGGCTGGATGAAAAAAAATATTCGGGATTTTTAAATTTCGCGGGTTCTTCGTAATTAATATTTATGAGTAGATAATAAGAGAAAAAACAGTTTTCATTATATTATAAGTATTCACGTAAATCGTTCTCGTCTCTAGTATTCATCCTGTGCCGGATGAAATAATTTCCGCATTGAAAGGTCCAACGTAGCAGCTTTAAGCTCATTAAGTTTTCAATCTCGTAATTCGTTATGGTAGTGTTCTTTCGAAAGCCTGCCTTCTGCGCTAGGTCCCAGGTTTCGAAGCCATAAGTAATAAGGTCGATTTATACTTTTGTAAAGCTGTATTAAACTTGCTGGCATGAAAACTTCTGTTTCCAACTACCGATCGTATTTTAATTTCCTCTGCAATCTCATACAGGCAGTTTAAGTTGTCAGCGCTTTCATAAACCTGTATGGTGCACGGTTTATTTTTTTTTTCAGCATTTTCATATGTAGCACAGTGTTAGCTCGTCTGTGATATTTTTCTGTTATTAATGAAATGAATGGATGCTTTTTTTAAACCGTACGCCTACGCCTCGGTTTGGGTATCACTGGTTTCCGTCAGTTGCACACTGGTGTCGTTACATTTGCCCCTGGCAGACTGATGGTATCTGCTAGTCTCTTTTCATCCGGTCTGCCTCATCCAACCCATTGAAAGGTGTCTCCCGTCTGCTTCCAGAGCGCGCACAACCATTGGAACTAATTTCGAAATGGGACCGCCATAGACCCTCTTTCACAAAACTGAGCCGCACATGAAAAGCTGAGATAAAACTCGTTTTCTGAGACGTGAATATGACGCAGAGATTAATGGGGGAATTCCCTCGCGCTTTTCATTTTTATTCTGAGTATTCTTTAGTGCTCTCGAAGGCGCAAGAACACAAGGTCATGTTTTCAAATATTGAAATTGAAAAGAGTGTAGGGCGAGTGTAGTAGGGGTCAAAGGAGCGGACGACCTTCTTCAGTCACGATCAGAAATAAATTCTTTTGTTGATTATGCGAAGAGCTCGAGTTCACACTGCTGTATCAAATAATAATAAAAAAAAATATATAAAAACAAATCATGATTTTTCAATCGTTAAGATGCTCGATGTCATATACGAGTCTGAGTCGTGATTATATTTATAATATATAGATATTATAAATTTTAAATTACTTTTAATTAATACTATTTCGTTTCATCTAACATTTTGGTTTCATCTGCGTTAATAAAATATCTTTTTTTATTCCGCCCATGAATTATGTATTTTATAGCTCCATAAAATTCGAACGAGGTCCATGAATTTGTCGGAATAATCCTTTGAACCATCACTGTCGGATTTCGAATTGATCAGGTATTAGTTAGGCTCGCTGCGGATACACTAGCATTTATATCCATCCACTCTTTTTGTCCGTTTGTAAACTGAGCTGCAGCTCTATAGTCGAATCGATGGTATCCAGTGAAAGGTCAATACTAATGAAAAGGCTTTTATGGTATTTAATTTTAGAGCGAAACGTTTTGTATAGGGGATCCATTCGGATACGTGAATGCTTACGTTAACATGCCTAATTAATATGCACTGGTTATATTAAAATAGTACGTCACGCGATTGCATAGTATTAATTATACTGGAAACTTCATATAGATAGTCTAGCTTTATATAGTATTCCTGGAAAATATTTCAGCAATACTCTGCGCGGTTATTTAAAATAAGCGTCGTTTATACGAAGCTTTAAGTATCCTTGAAGATTGAATATTTTGAATGTTCATTTTATTCCACCCTTACCACTCTTAAGAGCCTGAAAGACTTTTGCAGTTTTCTGTAGCGCAAAAGTAAAAGTCTAGAGAAAGATTGCAATGTATAGAATAACCCAACATTTAACAATTTAAATGCATCGTTACGTTTATGAAAATGAAAAAAAATATCGAAAATTGTGATGATATGGACGTTGGAGAAGATAATTGGGGCATATAGATGAGACATTATTCTTTTAATTCACAATAATTTGCCAAAACGATAATTCACCGATTCTACAATTATGATTTCTGATTACAATAGAAAATACTACACATTGTTCGTAAAATCATGGACTATATTTTATCCACAGATTCTTCACTTGAAAATAAGTCAAATACATAAGACAAATGTCAAATAAATTTTGGTCTAAAGTCATTTTTTCGGACGTAGGCGGTGCTTACTTTTTATGGTAAAATCTTGTAGAGAATTTAATATGAATATCTCTGTATTTATATTTTTCTATATAAACTGAAATAAAAAGTGTAGAAATAGCATAAGGGTTATGCTAATGAGAAAAATATTAAGAAGACAAACAAATTATATCATATTCATTATTTATTATTAAATATTATAAATTATTAATTAGATATTGTAAAAATAAATAACACTATGATACGAAATAAATTAATATGATTAACAGAGTTTCTTGGTTTCTTGGTTCCAATTTGGCGTACTTTCCGTTGGTGAATTGCATTTAGTGAACTTTCCTAGAACCGTAACGGTATACAAGGAATTTATAAAATAATTGTTGTGAAAATATATTATTATAGTTATAAAATAATGAATATAAAATACATTTAAAACATTTTTTCAGTGAATTTTTTCACGAATGATCAGGCATTCTGTCCCAGATGTAATGAACCAAGTTTTTTTTTTATATTTTATTTAAAATAAATGATTATATCCCATTATACATATATATTTTTCTTTATAAATTCGTAAAAAATAATAATCGGAGTAGCCGATGAGTGGTAAAGGTTAACATAGTTGCTTCTGACGTAACGCGCTTTAAAGCTGTATTAGGAACTTTTCCCAGTTCAGCCTGTCTATAGCACAAAGTATAAGCTTATGAATTCTTAGTATTAGTCTTAAGCCGTTATTATTATGCATGTCACTGGAATATGATTATTGACTTTATTACTAATTTATATTATGACTTTATTTTTTAAATGTAATCTGTTTCGTAAGCAACGATTTTTGATTAAAAATTATATCACAAACAGTAATTATGACATTTCTTTGTCATTGCATTAGCTAGGTTTCTTGTCCTTAGTATCAAAGAATTCGTAATATTTTCATTGCGTTGTATATTTATTGTCAGATATATATGAAACAGTTCAAGGTTTTGAGAGGAGTGTTTCATCGTGTGGTCAACAAACCTTTGAAGTTTTTCTAATGATTATTAGCACAATTGCGTTCGAGAGTTGAAATCTATGATATTATTAACATTACTTTTCATATCTTGGTTTTGCAATTTTTTTACCAACAGAAGGTTTCAGGCAATTAAAAAAAATCGTTGTCGTGAAAATGAAATTTGATATTGATAAGTCATGAGCTATAATAAAAAATCCAAAGCCAATAATCATTTCCAGGGTAATTACTAATTAAGTTTGCACTCACTGTTTTTTATTATCCTGCATAGAAAATGTATGGCTTAGAAAAATAGGGGATGTTTTCTATTCTTTATCTGGTTAAGCAGTATTGTCTCTTAACTTCGCGTTATTATTTTATAAATATTTTTTTAATTAATCCATAACCATTTGGCTACTGAGATGTTCTTGCTAGTGCAAAAAAACGATGATATATCTTATTTCAACAATCAAAAGGTTAAACGTCTTTTTCGTTACCTTTTTCGGGTGCAATTTGTCCTCTTCAATTAGTATCTACATCAGATTTATGTATTTTTTGTTTATCCAGCGTAAATTGTATTAACAAATCTGACTCGTCTACTTTAAAGGGTGGTAGAAGCTTAAAAATCATTAAAATTTCACCGTGTTTTTACCTGTCTCATATGGTGATTCTGAGTATATTTCAGGAATGTCGGAATTATTCCTTAATTTTACCCACCAGTGAACTACGCAAGTGAATAATGGAATATGAAACCACCTCATTATCTCTGGCCTGAATTTAAAACGTCCAAACATAAAACATCATTATTATAATAATAAAATCGTATCGGGATGAAAATTGTCCCGTAGGGGAATGAACCGTTACAATGTTTGACCCATCCGCAATTATAGATTTTCATTATTCGCGAGTTGCCGCACAAAATTGAATGAAAACCCTCGGTACAGAATAATAAAAAAAATTCGCGCGAAAGCATTTTCCGTTACGTCCGCCGCCGGTTCAAATCCCATTTTCATCCCCTGAAAATATGAGCACTTTTTCATGTTTTCGCGCACATTGACACACAATAAAGTTTCAACCGGCAGCGTATTTTTTTCGGTGCGTTCGGACTGTTAACCTTTTCGGTGACAAGACGTATTGTGCGAATTTTTTCGGCGTTAAAATATACGAACGGCGCGTGCCCAAAATATATGGGTCATGTGTTTTCCTGTATGGCAATAATATTTGATTGTGCCGGAGGGTTCCTGGAGGTTATGGCGCATTTCGGGAAATGCCGATGGGTTGTCGAATGGCGATGAAATGCAATCGAATGCCAAGTATATTTTATTTTTAATTAAAATAAATATTTTATTTAATACGTCTTCAATCCGTTTCATGATTAATTGTGCTGTATTATTGCCAAAGCTAAGCGAAAGTTTGAATTTAAGTACACAGATCAATTCTACGTTTTATCAAGGTCGTCTGAAACATCCATTAGGTTAACCACTTCTTTTATATAATTCTAACGATTTTTTTTACACGAATATTAAAAAAAAATGTTACACGAGCAACGGAAACGGTTGATTATTTAATTATTTTCTTTCAGCAGCAAATTATCGGTTTTAGCACAATAACATGCTTCATAAATTTGTGTACGGAATTAATGTGCCACAATAAAAAATAATTACTTCCTATTTATATACAGAGTAAGGAAAAGCCATTTTGTTTCGGCCATTTTGTATTTGTAAGATTTTATTTATTGATTTCTGTTGCTGTGAAAATTATTTTTCATTTGCCTTTTTTTTTATTAAAATCAATAAGATTGTAATCACGTAAAACAATCACAGTCTAAATCAATATAAAAAATTATAAATATAAATTATCCGTCATCCGATTAACCGGAATCGCCATTAACCAACGGCGTCGCTCGATGGGGTCTTTTTTAATGGAAAATAGACGACAAGCATTACTTTTCTGACTTTAAAAGCTAAAAAATGAATTATTTCAAGAATAATAATTCATTGCAACTCCGTTTTTATGTGCCCGGAATTCACATTTTCCTGCTATTTGCGTTCAATTTTTACATTGAATCTACGTTTCCTTCTAATTACGTTTTTTTATCAGACCCTCCAAAAACGTAAAAACGGGGGTTTACTGCAGTTATTCGCGATATGCTTCATAATTTGGTCGATATTTTAGATTTGTTAATTGATATGAAGCGTAAGTGATGCGTGAACTCGGCAATGTCGTGTGATGATTGCGTTTTCGCCGCACGTGTAACTAGTACGCGGATTTTCACATCGTACCGGATGCGAGCGAGAATAAAATATCGTGCGCTTGTTAACATTGATTATTTATAACTATTATTTATTTACTCTTTCGACTTTTATAGACAAATACAAATATTTGTGACACGTAAGATTGGTATCAAAAACTCGGGCTCCCAAATAGACCCCATCGGCACGGCTACGTTAACTGTGCTTAATTTTTTTGTTCAGTTCTCTGAATAAAAATGGAAAATTGGTAAGAAAAATGTATTGAAGCTTTTTCCAATCTTAGAAGTACTTCTGGGATACAATTTTCTGTATATCGTTTAGTGCCTTGAACAATTCTGTCCTAATATTCTCAATGTTGGCAAAACGTCGTCATTTCATGTTTTATCATCTTTGGTAATTGGAAGAAATCGTTAAAAATTATAGTATTATTACACAAAATTCCTGAAATTTATGCTTTATTGCTGAAAGTATAACATGAAATTGGATTAAAAATTATTTTATTGTAAGTGTAGATTAAAAATTTATATTAAACTGGGGAAAACTGGAGTTGATTGCCAATCTCGATGCGAACAATGGAGAGTCGTCTGAATTTGATTCGATTTTAATTGACCGTCGGGAAAGTAATTTTGCCGGGATCGGTCCATAGATTCTGTATGCAATTTTCTTATAATATTTATATATATATATATATATAAATATATTTTTTTTAATATGACATATGGGTCACGGCCATTCTCCCGAGTGCCGGTCATTTCTTTCCACCACACATGCCACTCAAAAATGTTTCACGTACTACGTAAGCATTCATGATATGGCTCAAAAATAGACTTGAGTGTTTTTTACCCTATATATTTGTACTCATATGAGAATTTTCAATATAATAGCGGCTTGTTTGTATCGAAAATTGCATCATGAACAGCTGGAGAGTTTATGGTATATTTATATTTAACCATCCACTACATTTCTTCCATGTGGAAATATTTACAGTTTGTTGTTTGAAATGGATTAAAATACACTTTTTCAGCTACATTCTGTAAATATTTGCCGATGGTTTTTTTTAAACGTGCACTTTTCACTTAGTCGAATTTAAATTTTCCGCATAGCAATTCGGAAAATTTTTACGGTGCGCATTTTTTCAGCGAATGTATCTGTTTTTTTTTTTTACAATCTTAAAATAATATTTCGTTGAACGTATAAGACGGACTTATCGGGTCGTACGCATCTGTTTTACGGACACTGACGTCGTATGGCTAAAAATTTTCTTGATTTTTCCGTTTTGTATTGTGTTGATAAGATAAGACCGCCATAGGCGGGGTCTAATTTTGGAAAACTCTTCCGAATATCATGGAAATTTTCGAATACATTTTCAACAATGCTATTATTTTAATCGCGTTCACGATTTCAGAATGCAGATTATACGCTTCATATCATCTGTATGCAAAATTGTTTGATGGGAGATCAAATTGAGCCGCGCACCATACGTAAGCAACCCCTGCTCTATGGGGACACTTGCAATAAATTACACGTGGTACACGTCCAGGTTTATTTGCATAAACACACGTCCAGGATTCGTTCGACACCGACATCCCAATTACACACATAACAGACGACCGCAATATTGTCAAGTGGACTATATATAGGACGTCTGAGCGCACTCTTTCTTTTGACCCGCTCCGGATGACTGTCTTTGACGAGGACCATTCTGAATTGTGGCAAAGTGCTTTGAAATTCCTCCTCTGGGTATATATGAGGATGCCCACAGCCGCAATTGCAGTGCACCATTTCCGTCTGGCACTCTGTATTGTCAATTACTCTGCTCCCAGGATCTAATCGGTCTGCCAACGGGGCGTTTCCCGGACGGAATTGGATGCGTATGCGGGAGGGAGAGTGCATCGCCGTCGGCGTCGTGTCGCCGAAATTAGTTTCAGAAATGAGGCTTCGACGGCTATAATAAATTGCGAATTTCATTTTTTATTTATTTCGATTCAAAGACAACTTGAGGCCTTTGTGGAGCAACGTCACGCGGAATTCCCCGTAGGTCACTCATCCAAGTAATATCCGCACTCAGCTACGGTTAATTACAGTAATCATGGAGAGCTATTACTAACTACTTGATGTAATACCGCTTCTACAAGTTCAATATTAGTAGTAAATATTTTTTTAATTAACATTAAAACATACAAAATATAACTATGTAACAAGCTCGTTAGGTTCCTATAACAGATTTAGCTTCAAAAGTCTAATTTCAATATTTTTTTGTAGAGAGTCTAAAAAATAATTATTATAAATAATCATCGTTCTTTATTGTGTGTAATTGCGAAAAAATAATTAAAAACACTAGTCGCTGCGACGCGTGCGATGTTTTTACACACTCGCATTCGGTACGATGCGCCAAGTGTGAGTATGAGCGGAACGATGCGTAAGTGTGAGTGGAACGTATGAGTGACGCGTGCTGTGAGAGCTCAGTCGGCGGCCGATTGCGCGTGACATTTACGCGTCATATTGATTAGTTAAAAATCGAAAATATCGACTAAAGTATATATCACAATAAAGACCCCATTTGGACGACGCGGTTGTTTTCGAGCCGCCGCGATAGATGACTAAAAAAAAGTCTTTTATAGGGTTCGTTTTCTATCGTGGTCCCTATCTCAGTGTTATAGGAAGGTTGACTGTATTAATCCTATTATGTTATTTTTTAACATTATTGTTTTGACTAGCTTTTTTTTTCTTCAGATTAGTGGTGTACCTATAGTGCTAATCAATTCTTTCACTAAAATAATCTTGATCACGATTTAGTAAACATAAGTCAAATTTTTCCTTTGCTTTTTAGGGTAAAATCTTTAGATACGTCATCTCTATTTGTTCCCACGTACCATCTCATTTCCTTCTTTTTTCAGTATTTTTTTAAATATTTTCTTAATTGATATTGTCAAAGCCTTTTTTAGTCTTTTATAATATATCTTTTAATGCGATAGTCTTTGGAACATATCTTATAATAGAGTTTATTACATTGATACGGATAAAATTATAATTTGATTTCTGCGACCCTGTAGAATTCTGTCTGTCGTAGTTCTAATGCTCAAAGCAGTCACATCCATTGTTTCAATGAGAATAGACGCGGTCCATATTTCAGGCATTCATCCCTGAACAGACTGATAAACGTTCGGCGTGCCAGTTGGTGGTGGAATTTTGAATCGATCCCCACCCAGCCACTTACGCTATTATTTGAAACGTGTCACACAAACCGTGTTAAGTATGCAAATTGCATCGAACCAAATGGTTTAATGCACTTAGTGTCGCAGGTATAGAAAACTAACATATGTCATATGGAGTGTCGTCTCCCTTCATATACATTATGCATGATACATTGTTGAATGAATACATTTGTTATCGTGATCCGATGCATATTGTCGTTATCCTATTGATATGCACTGAAAACTTTGGAAACGTGGATGTGAATAATATATTTTAAAAAAATCGTGTTTTTTTAATCAATATTTATTTATTTATCAATATTAATTTTGTCCCCTAACCTAGTCCCAAGTTTTTGATTTTTTTCCGAATAACTCTTTGTATATAATAAATCCTGCATGTCACAAACGTATTGTATTTCCCAAAAAAAGTCTATAGAAAATAGATTATAAGTAATTAATGAACTTTATTGTCCGATATTGCATAAAAATAATAAAAAGAACAATATTCGCTTCTGTTACCACGGACGCGATGTCTTTTCTCGCCCGTATCCGCTATGATGTGCCGAGTGCGAGTGAAATCGATCAAATTATGAGGCATATGATGAATAACTATTTTATTTAAGTCAGGTTATTGATGAAGAATTCATCAACATCTTGATTTAAATATGTTTGAGTTCTATTTTTCGTTATAAATAGACCCCCTTCGGACGACGCGGTTGTTTTCGAGCCATCTTCATTTCCAGTTCGCTTCCATCAAACAATCGCGTTTCGCGTTTCCATATTCGAAATGCTTCTAGAATGAAATTTTCGAACTGGCGTTTAAATCCTTGGCCGATTCCGTCATTTAATATTGTCAAAACGTCGTCCTTTCATGATTTTTTTCATCTTTGGGAATCGGAAGAAGTTGCAGAGGGACATATCTGGCTATCATAACTGTATTGGTTTTGGCATAAATTAAGTAAAAATTAGCGGACCACATTTTGAAATGCTCGAATCCGTAATGCGAACGAAGGAAGCATCCCTTATATATTAATGTCAAATTACGCCAGGAACAATTCTACTAACACCATAAATAGACGCGAAATAAAAATTCTGCATATTTTTTTTATAACAAACCTTGTATGGCATTTGACTAATCGTTTCACTCTCGTCTACTTTGAGAATCCAGAAATGTATTCTGATTTTTTTCGTAGAGCGGGCTCTATTCATCGCTCGAGCAAGTTATTGAAATCTCATTTATAAAAGCTCTAAAGCTCCCGACGATATGGGCGTGGAGCCGACAACACTACCTCACACAAAAAAAATCAAATTGTCTTGAAATTCAAGGCCAAAAACCCACGGCTTGGTTGTAGACCGATTTTTTTCCTTTGACGCAAAATTCTCTAATAATTATTTGTTATTTAAATAATATATATTGGGCTAACAAGAAAATTTATCCATTATTGATAATATATCGAGAGAATTAAATAAATTAACAGAAAATGAGTTCAACCGTGAATACTCTGCAATCAAGCGAAGATCCCAATTACATTTAAATGGCATTCAAAAACTACATTAGATAATTCTCAGCATCTGCATTAGATTTCAATTGGAGCAATCTGTCTAAATTAATTCAAGTCACATATTTTATTGCATTGTAAAATATTACAATTGGTCAGATGTGGGCGGTACCTGCATGGAGAAACGTAATTTTTTTTAAAGTAACTTTAATTTAATTCATCCTGTGTCGCAAGTCCTGTGGCGGCTCATAAAATAAATTTTATATCATCATCGCGATAATTTTCTAATTCTCGATCCGTGTCCAGGTATTTTTACGTCGACGTATAAAAACCGGAATCGAAAAGGACCCCAGACGGAGATCAACTCAATTCCAGCGGGGACCAATAAATAAATGTGCGAAGTAGCGATCGCCTCAGTTGAATAACGTATTATGCGACATTTGGAATTCCGCAAAGGACTCTTTTATTGAGGCCGCAATTTTAGACAGTGACCAAGGTCGCACGACCATCACGTCCTCTTCATGCCGATATAATATTTAATTTACTGTTAAATATTTATTTTTGGCATGGTACGTGATGAAACTATTTGATTTGGCACATATGCACATATTTGGCACTCATGAAACTGATGCCATCCCCGGAAACTTCCGTTCTAAATATTTTTTTAAATATACGAACGGTGTTAAACAAGTTTATTATTACTATTTTTCAATTATAAAAACTTTAACAAAATTTGCAATTCATCATTGATCTGGAATGGTTAAAGATCATTTTCACGCCGACTATTTATTTCTCGGACAATAAGACAGGATCTAATCCAAATTTTAGCTACAAAGTGCTTATTTTTATTAGATGATTATTTTGCGACCCTGATTAAGTTTTAGATATACGATTAAACCACAAGTTTTTAAGGGATTCTCTAAAAAAAAGATGAATGATGGTTGGGACTATCAAAATAGAACGATGAATATGAGAACTATGGACTAGGCATAACAAATCCAAAGGGTTAAATATAAAATAGTTTCAAAAAATTGCAGAATATATTTTAGCATTTAAGAAATAATAATAAGGATAGCAAAAAAATCTTGATTCTCCATAAATAGCAGAAGGAGTTTATGTTATGTGCTAAAAATTTTATGGTGCATGAAATGAATCTGCCATGTACTGATTATCCAAAAGTCTAATTTTTTAATAAATTCATTTAATAAAACTAATTCATATTAGCACAGGACAATCTGATGAGGGACGAAAATGTATAGGGAAAATGGATATTTTTTTCAGGATTTTTAGTTATATGCTTTATTAACTCCAAATTGTAATTCGTAATCAATTATGTTGTCTTTTCCTGGTCATTTAGATGAACATTGAGCCAATCATCAACATAAGCTTCATGAAAGTAATTTTTGAGATATTTTCCAGTATTTGGAACTGATTTAAAAAAATATATTTAACAAATCGATTTTATTTTGGTTCAGCCCTGGTTTTCGTGCCGTCAAAAATAACGTTTTTTCGGCTTTCGGCTCAATTCCGATACGAAGCTCTCATATTTTCCTTTACAGTCAACCCTCCTATAGCGCTCCCTGCCATAGGGCGGGGTGTCCATTTTATAGTGCTTTCTTCCAGATTCCAGAAATGAAATATTTCGTAAATATGTAATGCATTGCCGCGCGAAATAAAGGTGAATGGTTTTTGGTTGACAACCATAATACGTGCATGTGAACAAACTAATAATAGAACACGGTCATTTTATAACATGTGAATGGAAAAAATGTTTGATGTATCGTTTTCGTAAATTAAAAAAATATAAATAAAAAACCCCGAATATTGCATACCTCTAGTCTTCTATAAAGTGTTTTTTTATAGCGTGGTCCCTATTTCGGCGCTATAGGAGAGTTGACTATATTTTAAAATATAATCGTTTTTATTGCACCAGTTATATTAACCAGTTAATACTCAATTTAATCACCGATCTAAATATGTACATTTTAGTTTTTATCGTAATTTTTCATTGACTGATCTTTGTTTTATAAGCTTCTTCGATTTCATCTTCTTCTATCTATAATTTTAAATCTACATAGACGATACCTGTGCTATTTTCCTCTTACTAGTTTTCTTATTAATTGTAATATTAATATGAATAGATCATTGAGGAGTCAACCTTATTTTTCTTCTGATTTGTTCAAAATGTAATTCAAATTCAAGGAGACTGTTCAGTAGCTCGATAGCGAGAATCGTGTTAATTGATGTAAAATAATTAAATATCAATTGATTTCAATATTAATTATAAAGTTAGCAAAACGCTTTTCATGTGCGGCATAATGTAATTAATTTATGTAATCATTTTCGCGACGGAATAAATTGAAAATCTTGTTAAATTCGTCTTTTTTTACCCTCCGACATTCGAGCTAAACAAAGGTGATGGGCGAAACTTTTCACCGATACATGTTTTGTTGGGAAAGTTTCTTGCGAGTTTTCCCTTCGCGTTCTATTTTCTTTTATTTACTATTCGATATATACTTTTATCTGATTTTTCTTTTGTTGCCGCTAGCGGATAGTTACGTTTTAATAAAAAAAATCGTTTACATACACCGGTGTCCGTATTTAGTTGCTGGGCTTTGTGACTCATTCGATTAAATAGTTGGGACCTCTCGGGACCCTTTTCCGTTAACTTTGTCGGCCCTCAGGTGGCCGGCGGTGACCGCTTCATAAACGGGATTAGACCTGGCTTAGGCACGCGTCGTTTATCATCATTTTTCATTCGTCATATCAATTGAAATCGAACCTGCGTCAATTACAGTTGGGATAATTGATTTCGTATGAATCTAATTAAATTTTATTATTAAACAATCAATGATTTTTTTTCGATTCGTCGATAGTTGCGAATCGGCTCCGATTTTATTTTGGTTTGGAAGGGATCGGCTTATCCTCGAGGGTCCTTCTCTGTGTGTATATGTAGCCGGCAGTCGGGTATCAAAGAGCTAATTCAATTCCGTATTAAAAATTGTTCCTTTGAATGACCCACGATTTATTCCACGATACATTCCGTCCGTATTCAAAAGAGATAAACGGCTTGTTAACCCTTTGAACGGTACCCCATTCAGGGTGATCTATGGACGGTGTTATGGCTAAACGGTATTGCAGAAATATCGCATAAACCGTGATATTATTTCAATATAGAATTGGCGGGGGATATTGACTGACGTCGAGAGTTGTTTTAAACGGCGTCTTTATTACTCGTGATGATATCAACGTTGTTTACCTTCGCAGACTCATCTTCATTCATCTCAAAGTGCGTGGACGTGCTCAGAGACAATGTCCTCAACAGACTCTCAATGTCTTAATAACCAACTACAATTTTTTATACAAGATGAGTTCACGGTCTTGTTTCATCTTATCATATGATATTGACTTTCCTTTTTCCATTTAATGCCTTTATTGTATATCTATATTCGCATAATATTGGTTTAATGCAAATAACATGAATCATAATATACATAGGGAGGCCATAACTCATTAAACGTCTTATTGCAAAACCGTGTTGATTTGCTTTAATATTGCTGAGTGGGTATTTCAACGTGGAAACATTGCGGTTCGTTATTTTGTATGGCAGACGATAAGTAATGGAGTTTTCTACGAAATTTGAAATGTGGGATACTGAGAATATTGCTACATTGTATATTGGAAATACTTCGAGTCGGGGACTCTCAACATATTTTGTATGCCTATTAATTTTATTACAAATTAATCTTTTCAATTTGATCTCATGAAAGCAGTTTTACGAAATATAACATTGAATATGTGGATCGTAAATATATTGAAAGATTTCTTTTCCATGTGTCAAACTCAACTCCTCATCAAAAATAAACAACTCCTCCCTAAATCTTCCTTCTATTGTGAATATTCCATATACGAAATAGCTTTATTTAATATAGGCATTCTTCTATTTTGTTTTATTAAATATATATAAATTGTTTAGCAGTCGAACGGTTAAGTGGGTCGTTATAGTATACCTTTCGTGGCGGATTAATTTAACGCATCTAGCATAACTCGGCAATAACTCGTTTTGTTTTTTTTTTTTATCTTAGGTCATTTTTGCGCTTATAGGTAAGTCTCTTAAATAAATATCACGATTCTATTCAAGATTCTAAATGGTCATAATTCAGAACATTGCATAACATCTTAGATTCAGAAGTTTTTAGAGGGCTAGAGAAGATGTATTAGGTGGGAATCAATTTCTTAGATTTCATACTAATAGAGAAACAAATCAGATTTGTTAGTTGTACAAGCGGAAAATAATTTGTAAAGTATACTTAATTTTAGAGGAAAAATGGAGGTTGATAAAATAACTTCCAAACCAGCAGATTTTCATTTTTTGTTCCTTGATAAATTGAGTACCGCTGATATAGAAATATTCCAACTTTAATTTTAATCTTAACCTCGCCATCCTAAATTCCGATAGATATTATCTTCTAGATCATGTCACTAAAATTATTGAGAACCGAGCCGGATTAATTTTTTTAAAAACATGGGGTTCAGACGAAAAATGTTCTTATTGAAATCCCGTCAGTATTATTTATGTTATATGTATTTTACATATAATAAAAAAGGAGAAAGTATTAATAAAGATAATCTTATTTTTACATTTATTTATTTATTAAATTTGTATATAATTAAAACAATTAAGAGAATTATAATACATATATTAAATTACATTGTATGTACAAAATTAAAAAAAAAAAAACCTAATACCAAATTTTGTATTGGTGCCTAGTCTTCTATAGGGCGCGGTTCTATAGCGTGGTCCCAATCTCGGCGTTATAAGGGGTATGACTGTAATTAGAATTTAATGTCTTCTTCATCAATAACATTTTTTTAGAAAATGAATTATTCTAAGAAAAGAAAGTACTTATACAATTTTTGAAGGGCCGGATTTGGTTTAGCTTGTCGTGGTTTAGTGACCGCTGAACTAGATCTAACCACGATTGTAGATTCATTCTTCGATATATTACACATATCTTTTTAACAAAATTAGATATGCCGATAATAGGTTACTTATTATATATGTGAAGCAGTGTTAAAGGGGGCAGTTTAACATAGGGTAGATATGGATGGGGAACTATTGTAAAGGACGACACAAAAGCATTAAAATAAATCAACGTCGTGGAGTCCCTTCTAGATTCTTAATCTTCTTTTGATTCTACTGTAGCAGATCGATTGCGTTCTTGCTTTTCTTTATTGCTCTGTTTTATCATATTGTTGATATTAAATATGGATGATCTAATTCTTCACTATTATTAATTATTGAATTGAAATCATCAGAGTTGCTCAGGATTGCCATTAGGAAATGAGATATTTTTTATACGCGTGTCTTTTTATAGACACATCTCGGCTGAGATTACGAGGTTTCGCTTTTAACAACCCGCGCCGCACTATATATTCTTAGGTTTTAGGAACCATCATCGACTTTATGTCCCTATCCTTGTCCTCTGAAGAAATCATTGCCGGCGCTATTACCCGGAATTTCGCAACTATGTTACGAAACGCTACTGCAGCGACTCGCGGTTTGATTAATTTAAAAAAATAAACCAATCTGAAATGTTTCAGCATCCCCACCATCCCCATCTTCCGGCGACAGTTTGACGGCTATGATTAATATGATCGAATTACGTGTGTATTGTTGGTAGCCACGTGTCAGGTGTATCGACCCTCATCGGACCTCCGTTGTTAGCGTTGTGCATCCATCATAAATAATTGAACAGGCCTGGATACAAACTGAATCTGTGACGTTTCTAATTAATTACTGGCCGAAAGTTGGAAGTTTCATTGATACCGTCGAATTAATCACTGTATCGCTTTTTTGCCCGCTCATTGTGGCGTGTGTTTTAAAGTAAACGTTGTTATACACTCTCGGTGTTAATTATGATGTGCCATATATCCATAGGATCCATTAATTACGGCATATGCCGCAATTGTGGCAGCCAGTCGTCTCCACATTATTATTTAATGCGCTAATCTATGATTCGAGGGTGTATGGGGTAACGGACGAATTCCAATCAATCATCGTCGAGGAATGCTGATAGGTATGTTCGCAATCCACAGATCGGATTTGACCCCGGGGACCTCCAATTGACCACGCATTTATCGTCCCATTATACAAACGTGTTTCTTGCCAGTCAGGTAATACTGTCTTTGATGACTGAAAACAGAAAGGTTGATGGAAAAATCGATATTCTATTTCTGTGCATTTGTCCGTTGCGTTAAACGAAACCTCAATTATGTATATCTTCTATTAATTACTCGCGTAATACTGTCTAATTCGAATGCAGCAAATTATCGAAAGATTTAGCCAATGTTTTATCTTTTGTCTTGTGACATTTCAAATGATATTGAAAACATCTGAGATTTAACTTTAACGATAGCAGTAATAAAACGAATTGATCACATTTCTTGGAAAATGATCCAGATATAGATCGAAGTTTGTAATTACAATAACAAATTAAATAGTAATATAACTAAATATCTAGATGTAGACCTTTACAAGATTCAACATAACCATATAAACATATGATCTATCTTGGGCTTCACATTGGACTGCTGACATGTCGCTGAAATCATGATTATCACGCGATTAACGATCTACAGGTCTATACGCATTGAAGAAATGCGCAGTAATAAAATATGATGAGAATCTCAAAGTTGTAGTGAAGGTTACTTCGCATCTAAATGGACTAAAAGTACAAAAAGCACTCGGAAGATTCAAGAGACGCTGTATTCATGACATCATCGATACGGCAGGCTCCCGCCGGATACCGAAGACCAAAAAGAGAAAAAATGTCTTGAAACATTAAAGAATGGAAATATTTAGTTATTCATGATATGCTTCATAATTTAGTCGATATTTTGTATTTTTTGACTAATCTATATGACGCGTAAATGACAATGCTCTCGGCGATGTCTCGCCGCAGAATGAGCTCAATCAGCACGTGTCACTCGAACGTTTCCCTCGCACTTGGCACATCATACGGATGCGAGCGAGAAAAAACATCGCGCCCGTGGCAACAAAAGAGATTATTATTTTTTTTATTTTTTTCCGCAATTTAAGACAATAAAGGACATTGATTATTTATAATATTTATTCTTTAGACTTTTTTTTAGACAAATACCAAAATTTTGTCACATTTAGGATTTATATTAAAAGAGTTTTTCGAGAAAAATCAAAAACGTATATGGAGTTAGTGCACAAACTGTTCGCGAAAGAATCTGAAACACCCAAAATAAAAATCTAAAAATTGAAGTTCATTTGAAGAGACAGAAATAAGATATTTTCCTATTAATTATTAACCAGAAAGATAAGGACTTAATTGAATGTGATACAAGGAGTACCTTGGTATAAATAAAGTCGCTCCCATTCGCTCTGTCGTGGAGAGCATTTTTTTTTCTAACGAGTGCGAAACAAATGAGATATCTGAAATATTTTCAAGGATTTTTTTTGTATACTGGCAACACCAAATGATAATACTTTGTTCGGCGCTCATCATCTCCGAACTCGTGATTCCTATCTCAAATTTTAAAACACAACTTGAAGAATAATACTTTTCGCTACAATTTAGAAAAGGAAAAATTAGAAATTTCCCAATTGATCATTTTTAAATGAAATGGAATGTCGGCAAAGAAAATAGCACTGATTTATCTTGACATTTTTTGGAGTACATTGACCAATTCAACTATAAGGATAGCTTTCTTAATACGTATTAATCATATGAAAATAAGTCTATGTAATTGTATTTTAAAACGAAGTAATAATTAATATTTCGGATTATTCGTGCTACTCCTCCCCCCCCACCTATGCCCGGATCACTGCATTCTAATGATTGACGAAAACGTGTTATAAGATCTATATCGTTGCAGCGTCATATGGCGGAAACAATGGCGTGGTTATACCATAAGACAATCGCAGTTATTCCATCCAAGTTTAGTTATAATAGATGACTTAAATTTTCGCATTGCTTCATTTTTCGCGAATCATTCTAAATTTAGCTCTAATTGACTCTCGCACGTTTATCATCAAGCAACAGAATCCATTGTAATGTCGTGATGCAATAGCGAGTCGGCAACAGTCGCACAGCTAATTGACGGCATGTTATTAGATTTTTTTATCTTCATATTAATATTGTTCAAAAAGTGGAGGCAATACGGTTTAATTGAATCAGTGTCCATCTCCGGTGGGTCTGATTTAGTTAGCGAGAATTCACCGGACCGTGGCTCGCCATTTTCTCCAATTACCCAACACCATACATTTAATGCGGAATCTGCCCGACTTCAATTTGGTCCCGTCGATTGAGAAATGGTTTTAATTTTTTTGTTTGTTTGTTTGTTTCCAGCGAGGAGGTGCGAACACTAGGCTTCACGATAGTAGTGGACATGCGGGGAGGCTGCGCCGGCTCTTGGAGCGCTGTAAAACCGATCCTGAAGGTTTTGCAGGAACACTTTCCACCGGGAGTCGTGCACCAGGCCATCGTCATCAGGCCAGACAACTTCTGGCAGAAGCAGCGAACGTCCCTCGGCTCACATAAATATAAATTTGAGGTAAGAGGATCTTAGAAATTATTTCGGATTTATATATGATCCCTCTGCTAGTTAACAACATGCACCTGAGGGCTGACCGCCACCAGTCGTATTCGTATTTTAATTACTCAAGTTTTGAAATAAAGCAGGCAGACGAAATGCACTTTTAATGATTGCGTTTTCATTTTAAAATAAACATTCTTTGTTATTCTATCTCTATCTTAATTTTTCATTCGTTCATTCAACCCCCTCGGTGCAATCCTTTTATTGCATCTACTTATTTTTTTTCCCTCCCGAGTTTATTCATGAATCACCATTGTGCGCAGGTGGTTCGTCTGTCTCGATGAATTGCATTGTTAAGCAAACATTCAAGCGAATATTAAACGGTGGGGCGCAATTAGTGGTGTGGAAAATAATTAATCTAATATTTCTTCAGTTTATAATACAAGGTTTGATAAAAGAAACACTTGCCTTCATGCCATTCTGTCTTTATCTTCTTAATGATTGCAAAATGTCACATTTTAACGCATCTTCGGGTATAGAAAAATATCCCAGGAGCCATGTACGGTGAATACCGAGGCCGAGGTTATCATAACAAAGTAAAAAATTCAAAGAAAATTAAATATTGTAGATAGCCAACGGTAAAATAAGCATCCGAAGCAGGGGCGGCTCGTCCTTAGGGACAACCGGGGCACTGCCCCACACATATTTCTCCAAATAAAAAAATGATAATTAGCTGAAATATGCGAACTGAACCGTATTCGTATGTGTTTAGGCATTCTTGTATTCGCCCCGATCTCGTGGTCGCTAGTTTTGACGCGAACGAGTGTTGTTGTTTGGCTAGGTCGTGGAGGCAAAGAGAAAAGTTCCGTATTAACGTATACAGAAGGTTGCTGTTTGTTAGCTGCGTAAAGCTAAGTTTGGGGCAGACCCGTATAAGCCCCGCTGGTTTATTATTTTCTATTCGATTCGAAGATAAACGACACGGTTGACATTTTTTTATATATTGATAAAAAATATTTTCATTCTGTTCTAAACATATATACAGTTAATTTTTTATTTTAAAAAAAATGGGGGAGGGGCAATCCTGCCCCACTTGTTTTTAAATTTACGAGCCGCCCCTGATTCAAAATATATATCTATCAATGTCTTGATATACGTCAGGGACAAGTGTACCAACTCATTAAAAAAGGTGACAATTGGCCAAAAAAATCCGTTTATTTTATGATCAAACCTTGGATATCATCGATTAATCGTCGTTCAGCAATAAAAAAAAAGGTTAAACAGTCGTGACTGTCTTTTCACATTCTAGTCTTATTACGAGTGTGTAAAACAAAGGGGCTTGAATGAGTTCGACAATGTCCAGAAGTCAATTTACTTCACATTACATCTGAAAAAAAAGGCAGTAATGAGCGAGCCACTTACCAAATATGGGTGATGACCCCGAGAGTCGATAACCTCGGCGGATCATTAGGTGGACTGGAGTTGGCCGGCTTTGTTTCAGACATCACAGGATTATGTGCACGGCCCGGGGATTTAACGCTGTTGTCGAATCGGGTTTAATTATGAACCGTGCCAGAATTATAGTGTCTAAGCCGATTTAGATGTTCGAAGGTATTAATCGCAGCTTTCGTGTTTACCTTGCGTATCTGCGAATTGAGCCAGTGTGCAATTCGAGCAGAGTTATGGTATTATCCCATCATGGCGTGTGGGATAACACGGTAATCACCCATGGCAAACGCGATAAATATCGAGAAGAGATTGAAGAAAAGAACATAAAAAAGTAGCACTATACAAACAGTCTTATAATCAGTCTAAAGGAAACTAAGACTAGAATGTGTGTCAGAAATGACATTCAACCTTTAATTGAAGAAATTGTGTGTCTGAACAATTCCATGGGTTTGGAGGTCGATAGTGCGGATGTAGACTAATTAATTGATGATGCATGAAAGGGAAAACATAGAAATACTTTCGCTGATTCACAATGTACGAGTAGTTAAACAATGGAAAAAAATATCTAGTGAGAAAGTCAAGTAATTGATCTACTGCTAACTTAATTATTTACGATTTACATAAATGGGCCCAAATACATTCAACCCTTCTATAGCGCCGAGATAGGGACCACGCTATAGAAATCCATCTTATATAAGACTAAGCAACCATACAAAACTTAAAAGGCAATGTATTTGCAATATGTAATTTGATTCTAAAATTTTGACGTTTTGGAGAAAACGACGCTCTAGAATGGAGCACTATAGAAGGGTATGTAAATATGAAAAAAATGTCATTTTTATGAAAATGATTCTCGATAGGGTTAGGAAGTCCAGTTTATTTTTTCCAGTTCGCCAAAAATAAATAAGAACCAGTAGATTGCATACGTCCGAATACAGAAAATGCACCTGAAGAAGAAGAAGATTCTTGGATTCCATGAGACGATGCGAGATTCAAAATACTGAGCATCCTGAAAGGAAGATCTCAAGAGGATGCTGAACTTAATTATTCTTCTCTGTCTATTGAATCTATAGAATTGATATAGTGGAGAAAATAATGAATACGCATCATGGTTAAATTCCTATTTTATCGACGACGATGATGAACATTACATATATAGTATACGATATACGACGCCGTCTTTTGTCCACCACCGTCTGCAATCGTCCTTAAAATGCCTTCAGCTTCCACGAAGACGTTATCAATGAAACCGTTATTTTTATTTTCACAATTGATCTTGAACGTAATTGTAGACGAGCCCAAGACAATTGTCAGAAAAAATAAACGTCCGACGATTACGAAACCTTAAAAAAAATATTTCGGGCATCTTTGTCTCCGGATCGCCCTAATGGGCCGTCACGTTTAATATGCCTCTAGCCAAGCAGAATGTAATCTAGCAAGTACATTACATTCTACTTAGCTAATACATCCTTTTTTACATAATGAACGTTAATTATTACAATATGTGCCGGGCCCTGCTCAATTCGAGCCAAATTGATTAATTACTGTAATGTTTTGGTAAAATTGGAACGAAACCTGCGCGATCGTTACGCAAATGCGGCCACGTGTGCGCAACTGTTATGAGAACGCTACACAATATCACGCTTCGGAAGATTTTTTTTCGACAGACCTGAATAATAATTATATTGATCGCTGAAGACACGCATGAGCAAATTAAGTTTGGCCATCAACCGACGTGTATAAGGTCAATCTTGCTGAAAGCGTCGACGCCGATGGGCAGGCGTTAAGCTTCGACGCCCGTCGACGTCGACGACGGCAGATCGCGCGCCATGAAAGTCCGATATTATCTGTTCTAATCGATTTTTTCTCCCGTATTTTTGCCGAATATGAAAAATGACGGAAGGATGAGTCGACTAAACTTTTTTGACGGTTTCAATTTAAGTTACTGCCGCTATACCTGGCGCAAAAAAATCGCTCATATATTATTCGCCTAAGTGTAGAAAAATATTTCAAACCGATTCAATCTCTTGTGTAACTTTCGAGGATCGTAACTTATCGCAATGAATTTAAATTTTAAATGTGTTTGTCAAAGTTTCGCCATATATTTGTCCTATCGTTTCGATGACTTAGTTTCAGTTGTTAATAATTAATTATAAACTTTTACATTATAATCTGTTTTAATATTGTAATGATTATGTGAATAATGTATTTTATTTCTTTTTCAGACAACTGTAATTAGTCTAGAAGCGCTTCCAAAAATAATTGATCCGTCGCAGTTGACCTCAGATATGGAGGGAACACTTCAATACGATCATGCTCAATGGATTGATCTTAGACTGGTGAGTTTATTTATTTAAAAACTCTACGTAAAACTCAATGAAAATTCAAACGGATGCCAGCCGATGAATATATTATTACATCAATACTGATAAATTTTGCATTCGGCATCGGTTTCATCGGCTCGCATTATTCACACGTTTTAAATTATTCCCACACGCATAAATATATAATTAATATTTTATTATATTTTTAGGCATTAGAAGAATTGACGTGGCAGGGAGGTGATTTATTAGATAGGCTCGATGATCTTCAAGAGGATTTAGCTAGATCGGATTTTGCCGACGATGTGTCAGGCGCAAAGCATGGCATAGATCTACACAATGAAATGAAAAAGAAAATTGTTAAAGTGCCAATAGAGGAATTAGAGACCCAAGGTATGAAGCGTATACTAAATCAGTTCAATGTCCAGTTTATGATTAATTGTTTGTTATTATTTCAGGAGAACGTATTTTGCAACGATTAGAAGCGGCCGAAGCCGCAGCCGGTGGCGGGAGCGGTAGCGCTTTCCATTGCGGAGAGCCTGGTGCTGTACGCCAGCAATTAGATTCAGTGCGTCAGGCGCATCATCATTTACTGCAACTGTGGCATCACAAAAAAGTTCAACTCGATCAATGTTTTCAATTGAGATTATTCGAACAAGACTGCGAAAAAGTATGTTGGAATATTCTGCAATTATTATATTTTTGATGATTATTACGATTTTCATTTTTTTTTTAGATGCTAGAATGGATATGTCGCCACCGAAGTGCTTTTCTAATGTCGTATGTCGACATAGGCAGGACTTGTACCCTCGCAAAGCAATTACAAGAAGAGCATGCGCGATTTGCATCGGCTTGTGGTGGTAGCGCTTTAGCATCGGTTGCTAGGGTTGCGGCAGCTGCTCGGCGATTGCAAGAACAACGGCATTACGCACACGCCCATATAGCTTCGTTAGGACATAACATAGAAAGAGCTTTTAAAAGTTTAGCAGCAGGTATTTAATTCATTTTCTTAATAAATTGAAATAATGTTTAATTAATAAATAACATCTAATTTTTAATCATCAGGTCTGGAAGAGCGTAGTGCCGTTTTATCACTGTCGGTGGTGTTTCATCATAAGGCTGAAATATACGCAGCGGCAGTCGGCGGCTGGAGTCAACAGTGCGCCGTTGCGTCTCCGCCTCCAGAAGTGCGCGACGTGCGAACCCTAGAACAGCACATACTTCGTCATCAACAACTCTATGAACAAATGTGTCAAGCGTACACGGAGGTCAATTGAATTTTTTAAAATTGAAATAGTTTAGAGTAACCGAACACAAATTCATGTGAAATTTTGACTAATACTCATGACGTATGTGATTATATCATTATTTAAAATATTTAAATTTAAGTAATGCTATTTTGTTTGTACGATATTCAAAATTTCATGAAATCATTCCTATTGAGCGAACGTTGTTAAAATTCACTATAATATTTTAATTAGGTGTATGATTCGTATCAAAACCTTTTGAATGGGCTCGACGTAATGCTGCAAGTGTGTCACGGAATTCCGCAGCACAGAGAATATTCCGCCGAAACGACCCACGATGATACGTCGCAAAATCCTTCAGAAAATTGCATTGTCACAGCACCAAACCATCAGATAACGAAAACAATGGTTTTTATTAAAACATTTGATACATTATTTAGAAAAAAATTCGGGTCTTTTGGGGGTATTTACATCTACTGGATATGTGGATCTATTTAAATACTCATTTTTATTATTAGTGTTGTATTACGAACACGTCTATCGGTATGTTATTGGCTTGTATAACATCGAGGTGGTGTTATTTCTTCAGAAAAATCATTTTAACTCATCTACTAACTCATTTTCTCATCATCTGTTAATGTAAGTTTATTGTCATTGTCCTTATTTATATATACGGAACAAATTAAATTTAATATACCATCTACTTGTAATGTATATTACTAATTTATTCTATTCATATCGGCATAGTGTTTAAATTTCTAACATTAATTATTGGGATAATCTAAAAATGTATAATTTTCATCCGATCTAACATTAATTCTGGATAATAATGATGTATATGTCTTCGGCGATTTATAATTAATGTAATGTTAGCGTTTATCTGGAATATTGTACAGTGAAGCTTCGTATTCTGCATTATTGCTTTTTTTTTAAAAAAATAATTATAAATATTAACTTTATGTTTAACCCTTTAAACGCGACAGAGCTATTCACTAATCTACATCTGTACGTGATGCCGTTTTTTACCAAATTATTTCTCTAACGATGTGATCTATCTGTTTCCACCGTTTTACCGTAAATATATAACATTTTCCTATCAAAAACGATGAAAAAGCCGAATTTGGATATGTTCTTCGATTTTAATTTACAAATATAGACTAGATTCATTATATTTTCGTAATAATAAATTGAACAAAAGACCGAAGTACTCAAATATGCTAATCTCGGCTGGCGGGCTCACACTGATATAGACCCCACGTACATAAGCGTACTTAATAAATACTAAAAAAAAAAAAACCTAGGTAAACGTTAAATATAAATTATAAACTAACATTAACTATAATAATAGAATTTTATTTGCATTTGAAAAAAAATATATTAAATAGTTTTGCTAGCCCTGATTTTTTAAAAAATTCAATATTAGATATGAACTGATTTTTAAACTATTTTTAATATTATTTCTCTCTAGTTTTTTTTAAACACAAGTTATACGATATGATGTGCATTGCACTACAAACACAATTCATTTGCTCATGTTGCATTCAAAGGGTTAAAACTCGAGTTGAAATTGAAAACGTCATTTAATTTTCAAACGTTATCAACAGGTGATACTAAATTGATAATAAAATAGTTTTCAATTAAAATTCAGATCGAATAATATTATGCTCAGATATTCATCATCATCTGCTTTTTTTGATATCATAATAAAATTGAATCCACATTGCTTTAATAAAACGTTATTAACAAATTATGAAAGTTTGCGATATCTATGATATAATACCGTTATGCTAATTAATAATGTACCTAATTATAATTAACTATAACGAAAATATTTAATAATTAAGTGAAGTATGTATGTTATCGCTATCTGAGATCTCAACCAATAAATATTTAATTAATATATTCACGGCACGACAGATGGTACTGTTTTTTAAAATCAAGCCATGGCTTTAAATATGGGGTATGGTTTATATATCGATAAAATGCTAAGCTTCTCTTATAACCTAGATGTAAGTAAATTTTAATTTATTAGTGTTATTACCACTAACATCTCATGTAACATATGTTAATCGATTAAGTCTGAAAATTGATTAAATCTGTGCTTGGTTATCTATCGTCTGCTCACTTATATTATTAAGCTTAAAAATATTTCTTCCTATACTGTTTACGTGGTATAGGTTAAGATACCGAGGATTGTACATAGTATATATATAAGCTTACGTAGGATATTTATTTTTATTACTCTGTGAAATTGCACGGAAAATAATTTACAATGTGTTGCAGGTACATTCTACGAGCAAAAAGCTGCTTTATCAACTGGATCATCTAGTACAAGTTGGCAATCAGCCAGAACACAGAAGTCATGTAAATATTTTATTATATATTATCATACTGATTGAATAAAATTTTTCGTTAATGCCGATATCATTGCAGAACGAAGGTGCATCCGCCGGTAGCGGCGGCGATCCGGCTGCCGATTATTCGTCTGGTGCTAGTCACGTTTTAGCTGTAATTCATCAAATTTTAGGACAACATCGGGCATTAGAAGCTCGATGGCGAACTGCACGTCTACAATTGCACCAACGTTTAGCTTTATTGTTATATAAAGAAGATTGCAAACAAGTGAGCATAGTAAAATTGCTTAACACTTTCCACTCTGTCCACTTTTAGTCGAATCTATGAATTTCTCTCGTTATATTTTTTTTACAAATTGATTGAAATTGGGATTCATTGGAAAAATTAATAAATCCATAGGGTTTGATCTGATATGTAGTGGAAAAGGTTAATACGTATCATAATTAAAAATGATAATCATAATAACAATAATATTTTTAATAAGGTATTGGATTGGCTGGCTAATCACGGCGAAGTCTTCATTAGAAAAAATACGAGCATCGGAAGAAATCTGCAGAAAGCTAGGGTCTACCAAAAATCGCACGAGCATTTTGAAAACGTTGCTCAAGTAAGTATATTTTATTTTAATCTATTTTATATTTATAACGTTCTTTTTCTTAATGTGCTACATCCGTGTTCGGACGTAGGCGTCTACATCTATTCATTCTGGTAGAGAATTGTTTCCCGTCGTTGGCGAAATAAAATAATTCTTTCACTCCAAGGCTAGGCCGGTTGTAGATATTCCGCAACCACATACCTTCTTCTACACAGGCATCACTTGCTTTCTATTTTGCATTTTATTATTAGTTGTAAAAGGTGGTATTTCAGACTCATGCTTTTGAATTATTCCATTTTATGACGCTTCACGGTATCTAGGAGTTCTCCTTACATGTGCCTTATCACTGCATCATAAATTATTGTTATTATTTAAGTGGCCTTCTAACCCAAGGCGGGTTTTTGCTTACACTATGCGATATCCAACAGAGACGCGCCCAACTCAACCATTAGACCAGGATTGTGCTGCTTGTCCTCCAGGTTAACTGGCTCTTTGATTACGGGTCGGTCATAAGTCCGGGAGCCGAGCTGTCAACGTGCGGATTGTAAAAATAATAATCGAACGTGGTTAGGGCCACGTCGTATTTTCTTTACCGTCTGATCGGATGCTATAGGCACCTCCGGGAGAACATCTGGGCTCCTCATAGTTCCGTAGAAACGTCTAATACCGACACCCTAATCTAATCATCTAAACTTCTACCGAAAATCCTCGAACACTTAACGTTTTGCTTAATATGCTACGATTTATTAATACAGTCTCTAGTTATCAGTTATGATCCTCGGATTATTGTCATATTATTAATTTTGTGATAAAACAATTCTTTTCTTACTATTCTGGAATGTTAATGAGCTTTTTATCACATCAACTTGTAATTATTTAAACATATCCAAGAAATTAGTCGCGGAATGTATCTGATTCATCGAGAGCATTGCTACTCGCAACATAGGCATCCTTGTTTTCTCAAAACTGATATAATAATGCTTTATATACACTTTTCTGTGTGCATATCCGTATTTTTATCATTATAATTGCATGAGCTTTCGGCATCTAAGCTCTTAATAAATTTGTTGATCTATTGTTAAGCTTCTGCATCGGTTACTATTGGTAATTAATTGCAAATCGAGTGATTTTAAATCCACTGGTGTATTATAATGAATGAATACCCATCACAGATTCCCTATTTAAACATCTTATCAGTTGCACATGCGACATAAACGTATTAATGTACACTCAGCATTTCATATTTATGACTATGCACAAACATAAATCCTCACTTTTATTACACCACACCATCACATCTCCATAAACGTTTAGTGTTGCGACAATATTTGAACCGACAACATGTCTGCAACAAACGGTGAGTGATTGTCATTGCGAATTTTAATTATTTTCAAAATTAATCGTATGCGAATTTTTCATTCGCGCGTATTGTCAAGCAATACAATTTCTCGAGCACCATTCACGGCTCGAGAGCGCCGTGTTGGCCACCGCCGCCCTTCACAAAGACGTTGAAGTATAGATCTTCAAGCTTTTTTTTTTGTTCGCGTTACTTTGCAGCTTGTGCGAAGTTTCATATCGTCTATTTTCCCGTTTCACGGTCGAACTGCCTGTTTGAGGACAGACATAAAGAACATTGAAGCTTTTAAAATTGAAAAAGAGGGTATACTATATAAGAAGATGTAACAGAGCCATAAAACGTGTATATTATTTTTTTTGGAGGAGGTTAAACAATTTTTATTCCAACGTCGTTATTTTTTATGATTTATTTTCGTCATACTATTAAACTAATTACGTGATTTGCTATTGTATCATATCCACAATAAATTTTAGGAGCGGTCTGCAGATTGTTGAATGGCCAGTATCTGCATAATAATTAAACTGTTCGTAGATCATCGCGGATAAATTCGAGGCCAGTTTACAGACTATTGTGCTATTTCACTTTGTATTTAAATGCTTTATTATTAACATTCGAATTAATTAAACATTTAGACGACGTAAATTGTGAAAAATCATTTTTTCATTATAATAATAAATTCATTAAAAAAATAATGGTTTGAAGAGATAGATCCCGCGAAAATCGAGAGATAAAAACGTAAAAAACTTTTGCGAACCGTAGATATATTTTAGATCTTCAGTTTAAATTTAAAAAAAATACCATTACTTTACGGGTCTTTTTGAAACTCGTAGCACAGATGGAGTAACTCAATAAATTCATTAGCACTCGTACGAACATGGCGAAAATTTTACTAGGTGTAAAAATTTTTTTTTGGATTCTAACGAACCTGAAATAATTGTAATAATGTTAACTAATAATAAATTTGCAAAGTTTTGAAAATGTCTATTGAGCAAATATTGAGAAGTGATACGGATATTATTTTCAATCTCAAGTCAGACAAAAGAGAAAGAGATTGGATGTTAGTGAAGACGAAGAAAGGATCAATCGGATTAGTCGCAACACGGCACAAATTTCTGTTGACACTTTATTGGAGTATAAACCGAAAACCGAAACGAATGTTTTGTTTTTTTCACTATACGTAACGTTATCTTCTGCCGATTTGCGTACCGGTACGGCGCGCCGGTTTGTAAATAAGAAAAAAATACTGTACACAGTGAAACATGGTTATTACGTTTTTGAAGGTTTCTTCTTGTTAGATTTCAATGCTAGTAAAATAGCTTTTTGGGCTCTCAATATACTTAATACCGTATTCTTTTGTTGGAATTGGATGGATCGAGTTTACCTCTTCTTCATTGCAGAGTTCTCTGTCGGATAAATTTTCACTATATCGTCGACACCCATAACAGATGTCATAACAATAAAGTCAAGATCCACATGATTTTGCTCGTCAAAAATAAGTTCCCTGTCATTAGTGCCATTGTGCTCCGTAATATCTTCTATTCGTCTTCTGTTTAGAAGAGTTAATTACTTCGTGACTAAATTACTAATAACAAACTTATTCCTCCTTCACACTTAACATGGTGAGTTATGGTGAGTTATCAGAGGTATATAAGAAAATAAATTCAAATTTTCATATATCTTCAGGCAATGTATAACTTCTCCGTCCATATTTTTTCCTCTGAAAATATACGGACAAAGAAATTATACATTGGCTGAAGATATGCTGGTTGTGGTATTGCCTTCACTAAAATCTTCTAGCTTCATTTCATATAAAAGGAAAACTAATCCGAAGAAAACTCGTTTAATTATGGTTGGTACAAATGGAGTTATTCCACTTTCCAAAAAACATTCTTGCGACCACATTAACATCATTAACCTATCCGTCACAGCGGCGCGAAAACTACCGCGTCGTCCGAAGGGGGTCTTTCAAAGACTCCAAGCATTTCAAGTCATTTTTTAAAAAAATGGAATATTCTAAGAATAAAAATTGTTATACTTATTAATTTGCTCGATATTTTGGAGTTTTTAACTAATCAATTTGACGCGTTAATGGCACGCGTACTCGGCGATGTCTTGCCGCAGAATGAGCTCTCGCAGCTCATTTAGCACATCCTACCGGATGTGAGCGAGAAAAAACATCGCGGCCGTAGCAACAAGCGAATATTGTTGCTTATATTTTTTTCGCAATCGCGGTCGATGATTATTTATAATATTTTTCTTTAGACTTTTTTTTAGACAAATACAATAAGATTGAAGAAGTGAAAGAGAAGAATTAAGAATTGTGTCATGTAGAATTTATATTAAAAGAGTTATTCAAGACAAATCAAAAACTTGGGACCCCCATAGATCCCATCGGCACAGCTAGCTTTATGAGATTTTGAATATAAAAAGATGAAATCTATATCTAACCAAATAGTAAAATAACTATTTTTTCCGGAAATGTAGTTGTAACACTTTAAAAAATTCCGGCTCATTTGCTATATATGCTGCGTATTTTTTTACACGAAATATTAAAACTGCAACGTTAATTACACGCCGTCGATATCGCACTCGTTGTACTATTGTAATTACACGTAATTAATTTTGAATTACTCGTTTTTTTTTTAAATAAAAAAACGCAAGGGGCGTTGATAGATCGACGCTCGTACGTCACACGAAAACGGGCTGAAAAAGAAAAACCGATTTTCGGCGGTCGGATACGGCGTCCCGGATTTCGGGGGTCCAATTTGTTATTTAACTGATGGTGGTATGGCGTGATGATGATGATGAGGCGTTTTGTTTTAATGTTGGCGGGAGACCTGCGCGTGTTGCACTCAATAATCCTAGGAGGTCTCCCTCTGGGAACTTCATCCCTCGCCTTGCAATGGAAGTACCCGCGGGAACCCCCTGCCACATTACACCGGCGACTGCTGCCAGCGCTGCATCATCCTGTACACGGATCATAAATTCCGATTTCCGGGCCGGATTGTGAGTTTTGAAATTTCTTTCGTTGTTGCTAATCAATCGCAATTATCGCAAATTGTAACCGGCCAATGCAAACATGTTGAGTTTCACTGATCTCGTATGGTCCACTTGTTGCTATGAAAATGTGGCAATAACTGCCACAATAATTTATTTACAAACAAGTGAATATCCAACCGAAACGGTAATTATTCTATATTATATTTATATTTTTTTTTAACACGTCTCAGATCATTCGCCCGGATGATCTTATCAGAAATTTCTTATTTACACCACTGCCTCATCTATCTACCGTTGAATTGGCATGTGCTTTCTGTACCGTTCTCCGATGAACATACTCTTTGTTTAATATGTGCGGACGCCATCTAAAATAGCATAAGATTTATGGAGCGGTCGATCTTTTAATACAGATTGCGTTGTGTCAGTAATGAATTAGATTATCAAACGCGTTGGTACATAATTGGTATAATTATTTTTATATGCGAACACCTGTGTAATTAAATCTGATGCGAATATTGCAAATTATTGCCAATATTTCACAAACATCATATATGTATGTTATCTGAGACCTATCTTTTGTTATGCGTTATTGGAACATGTGAATTCGATGCAAAAAACAAACATTAATTTGTCTTTTTGTGCGGAGGATATGTTTCGGACCGTGTAAAAACATCCAGTGGCTATTATTTTTCATGAATATGTTATGTGTCTCTAGCAAAAAGGCTTCGACCATTAAAAAAATCAACCATTGACGTAATCGGGGTCGTAAAATAAATTCAATTAATAAACATAATATTATTTTAATCTCTGCCGTCTATTTATTAAATCTTAAATCTCCTTGTTATAAAGTCCCGTGGTTTTGAATCAAAATACCTGGAAAGGGCTGATTCTACCTTGCTCGCCGTTTTAATGTTTTTTTCCTTCAAAAGATGGTTCATCGATGGTGTCAGATCTAGTGAATATGGTATGGTGGATTCATTAAGTGTCCTAACCGAGGTCGTCAATTTTTTATCGCGTTAACTCGGCCACTTGAGGACGGGCGTTGTCGTGTTACAGGATTATTTTACGTTTTTTCACTAGATCTGACATATCTGTTCAACTCTGCCGAGGTCTTTTGGTCATATTATAACAATTTAAAATAAATTATTCGTTTTGCATCCCACCACTCGGTTAACAATTTTATTTGGGATGCAGTCCGGCTTTCAAAGTTGGAATTACTTTTTATCCAGGGCTTAACAACTATCTATCTCCAGTAATTAAATCTCGAAGCAACAAACGGTATTGCTATTTTTCTTGCAATAGTCTGCATTTGTTAAGACGTTTCGTCTTGTTGCGGTCGGACAAATATTGCGGACCCTAACACCTTGTCTTTGAATTTTTTTTGACTAGGATACGATGATCATTTTAGATAATTTGTTGGAAGACATCGTTAGCTTTGTTTCAATTTCAGTCTTCAAAGCCACTTCATTCTCTTGACTCCTCTTCCGGGTACATTCTTCAAATCAATGTTTCCAGATTTTTTTTTAAAATCAACATTGGCATTTCCTGACATTCACTGTCACCATAAATAGCATAGATATTTCTCGTGACTTCACTGGCATATTTTTCATGTGAAACTGGATCAGCATGCAACTTCTCAAGTGTTGTTCATTCACACTTCTACCATTATCGCTAGACTTGGAAAAAGGGATATTTTTTTTATCTTAAAACAATATTCGTATAGTATACTATTATAAAAAAAACCCTTCCAGGATTACGCACCGAAGAGGATTGTTTTTGAAAGTGGTATTATTCAATTAATCTTAAAATGGAGGCTAATTTCAAATTCGGATTTTCGTTATTAAAAAAACATTAAAATTACCGAACTCATTATTTTTCTTTCATTTAAAAATTTAAATTATCACATAACAATAAAATTCAATTTAAAATGGGGAAAAAATTATGTCCAGGGACTATATTCCTTTAAATAGATTTTTCCGCCAATCCTTCCATTTTTTTTTAATTAGGATTTTTTCTATTGTTGAAAGCTACGGAACAATTTCTCGAAATACAATTAGTTTTGAAGTACTGCGCTTACAAAAAAGCTCTCATTGACTAATTGGCAAATAATTATTAAGGATTGTTTTATATACAGTGGCGGCTCGTGTGTAAAATATTTGAGGGCTCTGCGGAAGTTTAAAAATTAAAAAAAACGTATATTTCATTATTTGAAAAAGTGGCTATATGGAAGACGCGGGACTGTTCCGAGTCGCAGTGCAACACATCGCTTAGCAACGAGACCCCTCCACCCCACTGCCGCCCCGCATTGAGCCGCCTTTGGTTATATATCGTCATCATGTCATTCATGTTCAAATTTAATTAAAATTTAAAACTTAGTTATATATCAACCCTTTGGCTGCTCCGATGTGTCGCTAATATAAAGAACAGCGATATATCGTTGATAAACAGTTATAGGATTGTTTTAATTAAAAAATGCCATATTAATGTTTTTAACATTATTTTCTTTTTAAAGTCATAATTTAAAATGTAAAAAAAATAACTGTATTAGGTGATCGCATTAGTGTTAGTGTCTAGGGGACAGATAAGTCATATACATTTTCGTCAGTTCTATTATGAATAGAACATTCTACCAAGATAATCACCCCCATTAACCCTTTTTAATACGAGAGACAAATTGGTGCTTTTAGTAATAGCTCTCCCTCTCTTTCTCTCAACTCCGTTATAAATATCCTGCGATGGTTGTATTACGATTCAAAAAAAAAATAGGAGACTTGGGCTTATTCAAAGGCTATTACGTTATTACATTCTGTCCGTTTCGATTGACGGAGTGTCGCGAAAAGTCTAGGGAAATTCTACAATTTCATTGTTATATTTTAAAATTGCACAGAATGTCAAACACAATTTTAATCCTCTCCGGGGAGATTTTCGCATAAAGCTCCCCCGGCTGCTAGACAACGCAGACTCGCAGATTTATGCACGTGTGTGCTTAGTAATTATGATTGCTTAATTAAAATAATGCATCGCAAAAATTAATTATTTAAAAAAATAATAATATACGGAATGTGTGACCTTTGTCATTGGCACGGTACCAGAGATCAAATCTTGATAAAGTGCATGAGGGGTGTTTCAATGACCACAATGTGCTCATTGTCGGGTCGTATAATGGCCGAATACATTTTCACCGGCGGAATAAGGAACGTGAAATATATGCAAGAATCGTTTGAACCGAATTTAGAATTACCCCATAATACGAGTTTCTGTAATTGTGCCATTGTACCATTTTTTTTTTAAATTTTTAATTCTTCGTCCAGAATAATTTTACTTTATGTAATCGGTTCTCTCCTCGAGTTAATCTTTTTTTGCTGAGTGTGTCAAATTAAATCATTTTAATTAATTATTATACTCGACAATTCGTTTCTCTATTTCGTTTCAGGCACGTTGTATTATCGAATCGACTAATTACCATTCGTGTCGATCGAATCTTGGTTAAAATCAAGAGCGGTGTCGGTTTTAGCGTTTCACGTTTTCGTTTCATTCGTATTTATTTAATTGGCTAGTTATTCTTTCGTTAATAATATTCTTTCCGTTTTCGGGATTTATTTCGCGATGTTTAGTCCGTAGGGTACATCACCATCTGCCACCTGGCCGCTTTTGTCCCTTGCTCCTTTCTATTATTACTTATCCTTATCCACCCCCTCGGTCGAGGGCAAACACTCGACTTACCCTCGTACGCCGATGCAAACGTGTATGTTTTGTGTTATACGCCGTGCCGAATCTCTGCACCAATTTTGTGTTATTCCCCTAATGATTTAACGAATGTATAAAAAAAACGCAAAAGCGAGCTTTGCGACCTCTGACTTTTTTCATTCGAGGTCCGGTTTTTTTTACTTGATTACTTTTCATGGACGAAGGAGGTCCATTGTCCGCCCTCGATTGTTCGGATATGACAAAAACATTAAACAGTAAGCGGCAATACTCTTTTTATTTTCAAAATGGCCAACATCTCAAATAAAAGCTATCCTGATTCCTGAAAGAAAAAAATCGACATTGTGAAGTGTTCATAAATGCAGCCTATTGTCTTCGATCGTAAATGCAGTAAAACGATTCCAACATTTAATCTGTATGTTAAAGTTATTCTGTTGGATATTCCATAAAACCATCGTGTAAATCGAAATCAAAATTAATGGTTATACAATTAAAATTGCTTGTTGGAATGTTCTCTAGTTCAAAATACAACGATATATCGGCATTCAACAGTTAAAAATTCATACTGCGATCCGTATCTACGCTAGAGTGGCGTGTCTGACGATCCCTTCTATATTGAAACGCATTAAAATAAATAGTCATATTTAAAATAAAAAAATACCAAACCTTAAAATTTGTATGGGTGCCTAGTCTTCTTCTATAAGACGGATTATTATAGCGTTGTCCGTATTTCGACGCTATAGAAGTGTAGACTGTACATATATCCCTCAATTTCCATTTTACTTTTTTTCCTGAAATAATCGTGTAAATCTAAGTTTATCGCCCCAAAAATTCAACAATTTGTGTTCGTTTATCTGTTAACCTTTATCTGCGAAACAACGATGGATTAATTTTATGTACCCATATTATTAATTATAAACTTAGTCTATAATTACTAATTAAAATCCTTTAAAATAATTTTTACTCTAATAAATAAATTAAAGTTGCATTTGCGAATTTATTTACAAATCTTTAAAAGTTAGTTTGCTATTTTATAAAATCTGTAATTTGACCTTGAAAATGCCGCTCAGAAGAATCGACTATAGGAGGGATTATTGAACAAGTCGTTCTATAGCTGGGAGTGCTATAGGAGTATTGACTGTATGAAAAATCACCACTGAGCAGAGTTTGAGTTTTTAATATTATTTCTATTCTTATAGTTAGTCATAAACGCGTGAATCGTACATCGACGTACGCTTGGGATGGAAGCTGTTAATATTTCCCAGGAGAAATTTTCTTGGGCAATTTTAAATTAACCACTTCATGAGCGAATTATTTTTGCAAACAAACACGTTCCAAAAAAATGTATTTTATTTTTGATTTTAATTTGAAGCATATAATTATATTAAAAACATAAAAATGTTTTTATATTTTT